>CABHPH010081198.1:0-38599 GCA_902168325.1 Peromyscus nudipes | reverse complement strand
AACCTCTCTAAGTTCTGTCTTTCAAGCTTTAAAAATCCTCCCTGCAATGCAGGAGGCAGGGACAAGTTCCTAAAAACCTCTTCTAAGCTCTGTCTCTTCAAGCTAGTAAAAGACAGTGGGTCAGAGTACCCTGAGGGAAACACTTGGGAGAGTGTGGGTAAAGAGCTACAGAGAGCCCAAAAGGACAGGAAACTTTACCTGAGAAAAGCAAAAAAGCCAAGCTTTTCAGTTACAGTCCAGCTGAGGCATCAAGGGTTTTGTCTGAGTGAGCATTTCAGAATGAAGAGGTGCTCCTAAACATCCTAATGCAAAGATCCCCTGAAGCAATGCAAACTGCTAGCATTGTACCCTCTCTTCTGACCAAGAACCCAGAGGCGACTGGCCAGCGTCTCTGAGTTGGAGTGCATTTCGGGGATACTAGGGTTCCTGCAGTTGTAAACTTCCTGGAACACAGAGCTGAGGCAGGAAGGTGCAGGACCCAGGGGAAGATTGCTAACGAACAAACAAAGCTAAAGCCGGTGGGAACAGCACAGTTGCTCGCTTTCCTACAAGTCCCGGGTTGATAGGTCCACAGCTGCAAAAAGAAATCTGAGAAAAAGCTTTCCTATCAGAGTAAGGACCTTTCTGGGAAAACAGTAAAGCTGAACTGTATCTGAAGCAGTTGTGCTGTTGAGTCAGAACACTGTCTGGGGAAAGAGCCCAGCCAGGGCAGAACAGAACTATCCAGGAGTAAAGCTTTCTTTTCCATCAGAGAAAGCACCTCATTGAGAAAAGCTTTGTTTCAACTGACTCCTGTGAGATGAGGGAGTGTAGCCCTGAGGGGTAACTGCCTCTGGCATAAGCTCTGTCCTTGAGCACCCAGACAAACGCAACCCACTGGGGGACTGGGCCAGGTGAAGGCCTGATAAGGCAAAACACCTGTCCTAATGGGAGTTTAGAAATGGCAAAAACCTCCCTTGTTAGATTTTCAGTCTATACGCAAACCACACAGACCCTGAAAACAAACGGACAAGCCCCTACCTTCAGTAGCAGGGAAAGCCGCCACTGTAGTGTCGGAAACTGTTTCTGGGGTAGAGGGGATAAATTGAGACCAAACTGGGAACTGTCTGGGGAAAAAGACTCTGAAGAAAGAGAAGGGACAAATTCCTCCCCAGAAAATGCATGACCTGTGAAAGCTGCTAAGAGTTTGAGGCAGATTGGGGGGGGGGAGAAAGCCCCTACCTCCAAAGGCAGCTAGCAGAGGAACAGAGCAGCCTGAGATATCTGAAGCTCTGCATCTGGGGGGAAAGGAACAAGCAAAATGAGAATAAAATCAGTGGGAGAAAATTTCTCTGAAAGAGCTATGGAAAGGCTGTTGTAAATGCTTTTGTTTTTCACTGACTGGCTAAGACAAACACAAGCCCCGAGGAAAGTTGCTATTAGAAATTGCCCACTTCAATGCATGCTAACGAGGCAGGTGTAGTTCTGATTTGGGGGCTTCATCCCGAGAATGTTACAGTCCCCTAGCAACAAATATCACAACTCTATAACGACAACACTCACTAAATCCCAGTATTGTATAGCAAAGCTGACTATAAGCTCTAAACTTTAGAAATGATGTACGTACTTCCTGTCTAGTTAAGAGAATCTTTCTAATAGAGATAGTGATAATAATTAAGAGTAAGAAGTAGAAAAAGATGAAAATAAGATATGTGAGTTTGTAAAAATTCTGTCTTGTTAGATCTGTGTTAAGAAATCTTTAGGTGTTTGCTAAGTTAAATATATGCTAATGGTAGCCCTATATGAGTTTGTAAAATAGATCCATAGAGTTCCTTTAAAAATATAAGCTTGCAAGAAGAATCTAAGGTAGTCCTAAGACATGTAGTAATAAGCTTGTAAGAAGTAAAGATACTAGTTGTAAATGTAAGTTTAAATAAGAAATAAGAAGATGGAATGAATATAAGAAGTATATAAGAAGTAATAAGAAATATATCTGCTAAAGTGGTGCTATAGTTTCCTTAAAGAGTATAAATAAGTAGATGTTAATATGTTATATGTGAGTTTGTAAAAATGTGTAAATGTTGAGTGTGAGTTTATGCTTAATGTATATGGTGAAAGAACCCGAGACACAGGTTAGTGGCATAGTAGACTGCAAAGTAGGCAGTCTGAATGGTTTCAAAAGCTCCAGAAGCCAGAACCAGCACAAGGCACCCACAGCTGAGATCTGTGGAAAATCATTGCAACACAGAAAAACCTGAGCTAACGTCAAAAATAGTGCGGTTTAGAATACTACTGTGCCTAGAAAAGTCTCTGTCTGTAAGAACAAAAGTTGCAGAGATGCTTGTTTGAACTAAAATTATTAACTGCAAAAGTTTTGGTTGTAAAACGTCTCTTCATATTTGGAAGTGAAAGCCTGATACCAGAATTTACTTTTTTGAACTTTTTGAACTTAATGAGAAAACTACAAAAAGATTTTGGTTATGGATTTCTCATATTTGGAAGGCTAGTACCAGAATTTATCATTTGAATTTTGAGACTTAAGAAATGAAATGCACAATGGAGATTTCATTGCAATGGGACAATTTTGAGTTTATAGTAATGACCTAGGAACTGTTTGCTGGAATTGGGTTAAAAATGGAACTGTTTAAATGAAGAAATTTATTGTTTCTACCTTGACTCAAAATGCAGTTTTGTGTATGCATATATGCTGCTGATTCATGTATTGTTCTGTGTTAAAAATGCAATTGTTTTGTGGAAAAAAAATATAGAAGCAGAAAAGGAAAAAAAAAGAAAACCACAATAAGCACTATCCTGTACATTAAGCTAATTCAACACAGTCTCACTCAAAGACACTAAAGAAAATATGTGATGGATTACTTCCAATATAACTGGGGGTTAAAAAGGCAAGACATACTGTTTTGTCTAAATTTGACTTTATCATGGATTATCTTTTTATCTCCATCTAGGTTGACTGAATGTTTTGCTGGGTGTACAATTCAGGGCTGGCATCTGTGGTCCATTAGTGTCTGCAGGACATTTGTCCAGGCCCTTAAGACTTTTAGTCTTTTTTGAAAAGTCAAGTGTAATTCTGGTAGTTCTGCCTTTATAATTTACTTGTTCTTTTTCTCTTGCAACTTTTAATATGATTTCTTTCCCTGTATGTTTAGTGTTTAATAATTATGTGGTGAGGGCACTTCATTTTATGGTCCTATCTATTTGGTGTTCTGTAAGCTTCTTTTACCTTTATAGACATGTCCTTCTTTAGGTTAGAATGATTTTCTTCTATGATATTTTTAAATATATTTTCTGGGCCTTCGAGTTGGAATTCTTCTCCTTCTACTTCTATTATTCTTATGTTTGGTCTGTTTTAACATTCTTTCTTTGTTCTGTATGTCTAGTGTTTTGACTCTTATGTGGCAGGAGGACTTCCCATTTTGGTCAAATCTATTTGGTGTTCTGTATGCTTTTCATACCTTTATAGGCATTTCCTCCTTTAGGTTAGGAAAGCTTTCTTCCATGATTTTGTTGAAGATATTTTCTGGGGCTTTGAGTGGGGAATCTTAGCTTTTACTTTTCCTACTGGTTTGGCCTTTTCATAGTGCCCCAGATTACCTGAATCTTTGGTGTCAAAATATTTAGATTTAATAAATTCTTTGACCACTGTATCAATCTCTTCTATCGTATCATCTATGCTTGAGATTTTCTCTTCCATTCTGTAGTTCCTGTTCGAATACCTGTATTTTCTTTCTATCTTCAAGATTTCCTCAGTTTGTGTTTTCTTTATTGCTTCTATTTCCAGTTTAAAGTCTTGGATGGTTTTATTCATCTCCTTCACCTGTTTGTGCTTTCCTGGATTTCTTTAAGGGATTTATTCATTTCTTCTTTAAGGGCCTCTATCATCTTTGTACAATTGTATTTAAAGTCATTTCCTTGAGCTTCCATGGTGTTGGAGTATCCAGGGCTTTCTATAGTAGGATAGATGCAGTCTGGTGGTGCCATGCTGCCCTACATGTTGTTGGTTATGCTCTTACACTGGCCTCTAGTCATCTGGGTTTTTATTATTAGTTTAAGTGCTGATTTCTGAGTTTATCTTTGTTGTATGGATTTTTGGGGTGTTTTTCCCCCTTGCTTTCTATTTCCTCTCTTGTCTTCTGGCCTGAGTAGCCTGCAGTTCTGGAGACCAGAAAGTCTTCAAGGTCTAGTTATGCAACTCAGCTGGGGTTTTGATAACCTGTGCAGCATTTGGGATTTTGGGTGCTACCTTTGGGGGATTCTGGGTTTCTGGGAACTTTGTGTGGTCTCTGGGATTCTAGATGACAGTGTAGTATTTGGGCCTCCAGGTACCTGGGTTTCATAATACCAGCATGGCCTCTGGTAGAGTGGGTGTCCTCTGCCAGAGTTATAAGCAGGGATATGGAACCAGGGGAGGCGGTGCTATTGCAGATAACTGAGTGAGTTTTAGGGGATATTAGTGGTTGGTTGGTGGTGTCTTTTCTGGGGTTCCTGTTACCTGCATGGCCTCAGTAGAACCATGGAGTATTCTACCATGGTTCTATGTTGGGATATGGAGACCAGGAAAGGGGGTGCTGTTGCACACTGATGAGGTGAATTGTACAGGCATGGCCTCTGGTAGAGCCGGAGTATTCTGGGGCTCCTAGTATATATTGATCTCCATAGAGAGGGAGACTTCTGCTGGATTGTGGGCCAGAATAATGAGTCCATGTGAGGGTGTGCTGTTGGGACTGGGATTTCTAGTACCAGTGTGGCCTAGGGTAAAGAAGGAGTATTCTAGTGGAGATTTGTGGCCAAGATCTACTGAATGATTTTTGCTATACTCAATATGATCAAGATACCTTATATGAATAAATGAAAATGTTAATTAATAAAAATCTGTTAAATTTTAATTCTTTAATAATTATCCTTTAACAATTAAAGGATACAGTGTCATTGATTAGCTATATTGTTCAAGTTATGGGTTTTTCTCATGTTTCTTTAAAATGAGAATCCCTAGACAAATATATAGCTGACTGAATGTCTAGGGCTATGTTCTAGTTCACAGATGGCATTCAGAGATCACACAAGCTCTTTCAAGATTTCACAAAGATAAAAAGTCTTAGATCAGAATTTTCTATTAAGATGAATTCTGAAAATAGTTTCAGTTTTAAAGATCTCTTATTTCATGTCCTGCATTAGAAAAGAGAATCAATACAGAAATTTAGAGGGGTCATATAAAAAGGCTTGCTTCAACTGTTTTGAAAATTTCATGTTTGCAACATCCTCCATGATGCTCATGTGTCTTCTTTTAGAATACCAACATCAAAATATGAGTTTTTTCTGGTATTGTTTTTTGCTACTGATGAGATCAACAGGAACCCTTTTATTTTACCCAACATGTCTCTGACATTTTCCTTTGCTGTTGGCATGTGTTTTGATACACTGGAAATAATTGATGAACTAAATTCACAACAAAACAATACCTCAAGATTTCTTAATTATGACTGTGGAATGTATGATTGTGATGCAGTACTTACAGGACCATCATGGACTACATCTTTAAGACTGGCAATCTATATCAAGGCTCCAAAGGTGAGGCAGTGTTCTAAAAGGGGAGGTAATAGCTTATCTATGCCAATTATCAGTTCCTACAGAGAATGAATGGGTGGCATAGGTTTGTGTGAGCTGTTCTATACATTCTAAAAGATTAAGTAAGCAGATATTGGTATGTCACCAATATTTCCTTGTATTACAAGAATAAATGAATGGGGGAAACATAAAAAAAATTGTTGAACATTCAGACTTGTCACAAATAATCCAGAATCCAATAGGACTAATACACATTTACAGGGTAATTCTACTGTCCTTTTTAGGAATTCTAAAGGTGAAAAACACAACTCATATCTAAGAATGAATTTCCTGCCAATTACATTCCTCACATGGCTTCCTTTGTTCTTCATCCTTCAGATTTTCTTTGGACCATTTCATCCTATCCTGAGTGACAATGTCCATTTACCCTATGTCTACCAGATAGCACACAAGGATACATGTTTGCCCCATGCCATGGTCTCTTTGATGCTTTATTTCACATGGACCTGGATAGGGCTGGTCATCTCAGATGATGACCAGGGAATTCAGTTTCTCTCAAACTTAAGAGAAGAGATGCAAAGAAATGGAGTCTGTTTAGCTTTTGTGAATGTGATCCCAGATAACATGCAGTTATACATGACAAGGGCTGGAATATATGACAAGCAAATAATGACATCATCAGCAAAGGTTGCTATAATTTATGGAGAAATGAACTCTACCCTAGAAGTCAGCTTCAGAAGATGGGGACATTTAGGTGTACAGAGAATATGGGTCACCACCTCACTCTGGGATGTCACCACAAGTAAGAGAGATTTCAACCTTGATCCCTTCCATGGGACTGTCACTTTTGCACACCACCATGGCAAAGTTTCTAAATTTAGGAATTTTATGCAAACAATGAACACTTCTAAATATCCAGTAGACATTTCTCAGATGAGAACAAAGTGGAATTATTATAATTGTTCAGTCTCTGAGACCAACTACAGTTCAATGAATCATTGTTCATTCAACACTACATTGGAATGGTTTTCACAACACAGATTTGACATGGTCCTGAGTGAAGAAGGTTACAATTTATACAATGCGGTATATGCTGTGGCCTATACCTACCATGAAATGATTCTCCAACAAGTAGAATCTCAGCAAATAGCTGAACTCGAAGGTTTATCCTATGACTGTCATCAGGTAAAGTATCTCACTTTTCATCATGCTTAAGTCATGATATTGTTTGTTAAATGGCCCCACAAATGTTCGCATGTATTTGTCAGAGACTTTCCATTCAAAAGATGTGTTCCTCAAAACTCCCTAATATGAATCTTTTATGTGGGTCAATAGACTGAACAAAATTAACATTCAATAGATGACAACATTATGTATGAAAATCAGTTATTTTTGTGAGAATGTGTCTCAACATTTTGCCAAATGAGTTCACTATTGGAAATAATAACGGAAAATTTTATCATAAAATCCTCAAGAGAACTCTCAAAGAAAATTTCTTTCTCAAGAAACAAAATATGTGTTGATCAATGTCATGAATAATTATTTATATGAAATATCAATTAATTATGGAGACAAAAATAAGGACTGCGTATTCTTATTAAATTTATTTTTATTTAATATATGTATACTGTATTTACATTATATGCACTCTGTCTCTTCCTTTCAAAAACTTCCAGGCTTCTCACTCCTTCTTAATTTTCTGATTTCTCTTTTGTTAATATAACTTTTGCTACACACACACACACACACACACACACACACACTTATGTAAAAACATACATTTTGACAGTTTTCATACAAGGAATGAGTGTTCAGATCTCTTTCACTATGTTACTCATTATTTGGTAAACATTTCTTCTATTTCCACCGTAAAAAATGGATATGAAGTATAATAAAATTTAATTATTCATGAGCTATCTTGTATTTCAGTAGATAGCATATCTTCAAAATGTCTTTTCTGGAAGACATTTTAAAATTAGGGGTCATTCACAATGTCACTTTGTCTTACTTCTAATCTTCTAATGATACACCTCACTTAGGTGGCTTCTTTGCTGAAGAAGAGGGTATTTACTAACCCTATTGGAGAGCTGGTGAACATGAATCCAAGAGAAAAAGTGTGTGCAGAGTATGACATTTACAACATTTGGAATTTCCCACAAGGTTTTGGATTAAAGGTGACAATAGGAGGCTATTCCCCTTATTTCCCACAGAACCAACAACTGCACATTTCTGAAGAATTAGAGTGGGCCATGGGAGCAACACCGGTATGTACACCATAATTTTCCTTCTATTCAGTACATCTGTGTTATAAAACTTTGTGGCATCAGAGTGATGGCTTAGTGGTTAACAACAATCACAGCTCTTGTGAAGGATCCAAGCTCAATTCACACAGCACCTGTGTTTGATGGCTCACAACTTTCTATAAGTCCACAGCATGGTGATCCAATGCTTTTGGCTTCCATGGACCTCTAAAGTTCGTTAAAATTCACCCTACACCACAGAAACATATATACAAAATAAAAATATAACTATTTAGACTATGAAATTTTTGAAACTAGGTACAAACCATGAAATTGTGTGATTCTATGTGAACATATTTATAGCTTAATCAAGGATATCACACAATTGCCTCCAGAAACACTTCTCTATATCCTAAACTTTCATGTTAACTTAAAAAATTTTAAGTCTGAGAATCTCCTACAACATACTTTGTTCATATTCATCCCATAATTCTTCATTGTTCCATCCTTCTTTGCCTCCCACCCAACTCATTATCCTTGCTTTTGAGTTTTAAAACCTTCAAGAACAATCCATCCATTTTACATGTTCCTGTTGGAGCATTTCAATTTAGGAAGGAACAATTTATAACATCTAAACAAAAACTTTATATATACACTATTACATAATGTATTAAATATTGTATGGCCTTCATTTCCAGTGCAGGTTTATATAAAGGGCTCAGGTACCTGAATTTGACAAATAATGCATGATAGAAGAATATGTGTAACCTGTGTCTGTTACCAACTCATATTTCATTTGCTTCAGGTTCCCACTTCTACATGCAGTGTGACATGCACTCCTGGATTCAGGAAATTTCATCAGGAACAAACAGCAGACTGCTGCTTTGACTGTGCCTGGTGCCCAGAGAATGAGATTTCCAATGAGACAGGTATGTGTTCGTGTACAGAAGAAATTGCTGAAACTGAATATCTTCTTTTTTCAAAACTAAAAAGGGCCTGGAAGGAAACTGAAGACACAAAATATGAGATTTTAATTTAATTATTTTACTGATATCAAGCATATTATGAACCCTGGAATCAACATGCACCATCTTCCTTAAACCACACATATTGCTCACATTATGATGGTTGCAGATTTTATATTTTCCAAAGAATGTTTAATTAAAAACAAAACATTTTTGTAACATATTCTACGAGAAAATTTTACACATTGTATCCACATATCTAATTTTCCTTAACCCTTGTACAAATTGAATTTACGACAAGATCAGTCCACAATCATGTCCTCCTGGCACACAGCTTGGTCCCTGAAAAAAAAACAGAGGTTCAGGCTCTTATTGTTGTTAATGAAATATGTTTAAGATCTTCTTTAAGATCACCAGCTTTCTATTTTTTATGATTCACTTTACTGCTTAAGCTTTTTCTTTACTTCCTTTTCACATGTTAGAAACTTAGTTCAGTGGGTTCTTGCCACTTCTTTTATGCCATTTAATATCAGGCTTCTCTTTTTTTTTCTTTTTTCTTTTTTTTTTTTTTTTTTTTTTTTTTTGGTTTTTCGAGACAGGGTTTCTCTGTGTAGCTTTGTGCCTTTCCTGGAACTCACTTTGGAGACCAGGTTGGCCTCAAACTCACACAGATCCACCTGCCTCTGCCTCCTGAGTGCTGGGATTAAAGGCATGCACCACCACCGCCCGGCAATATCAGGCTTTTCTAAAAGCTTTTTATCTCCCTGAGCTCTGGAATTAACTCTATTGAACTTCCTGGTACTCCATTTTTTCTCAAACTATACATCTTATATTTTTCTATGCTTACCCAGGTCCTTTTCATTATAGATTTGTGTAAGTAACACTAGGCTATCTTAAAATTTCCACAGCTAATTCCCTTGATCAAAAACTCTTCAATTTAGCTTCAAGCAGATGTTTCGAACTAGGGCAAAAATCAACCACATTCTTTGTCAAAATATTAAAGGAATAGTCTCTAGGCAATTTACTAATTTTCTCCCCTTCTGAGAATGTTTGAGCTAGGTCCCCAGCATTCAAATATCCCCCAGGACTGTCTTCCCTGCTCCTAGTAGTGTGGTCCATTAAACTTCACTTAAAGTATCCAGCTGCTTTCCTAATCCCCAGGCTCAAAGTCCACTGTCTGACAACCGACAGCATTGTCAGGCCTTTCGTTGCAATATCCCACTCCTTAGTGTTTGTGACTTAGTCTGTGTCATACTGCTGTAAAGAGACACCTTGCCCATGACAATATTTATAAAATAAAGCATTTAATTCAGGCTTTCTTACAGTTTCAGAAGTTTAGTCCGTTATCATAACGTCAGGGGGCATGGCAGCACAGAGACAGACATGGTTCCAGAGAAGTAGCTGAGTGTTCTACATCCAGATCCTAAGGCAGCAAGGAGATAGAGACATTGGGGTTGGCTTGATCTTTTGAGAAACCAAAGCCCATCATCAGTGACACACTTCCTCCCACAAGGTCATAACTACTCCAATAAGAACATATCTTTTAAACTTTTCAAACAGTACTACTACCTAGTGACCAAGAATTCCAATCTGTGAGCATATAGGGGCAGTTCTCACTCTAACCACCACTTGTGCACAGCCCACAGATCTATGTATAATAAATTGAAAGTTTGGGGGAATTAGCTAATCTCAGCTGTTTCATATTACCATTTATAATACACATAGAAACCAAGTATGTGCCTTATTTTTAAAAATTACATGATACGTAAGTTAATAAACGAGAATAAGTAATGTCTTAGCTCCCTCTATGATGAAGGTGGTGTGCATCATCACCAGGGAGGGATTGCTACAGAGCAGCCTGACTTCACTGCTCCCTACAGGAACAATGAATAAAATTATTTCTCAACACCAAAATGATTATTGAGGTATCTTCTGATTAATACAGATACAAAAAGATTAATTATATAATGATGAAATGTTATGAGGGTTTGTTGTTTATGTCCTTCTGCAGATATGGAGCAGTGTGTGAGCTGTCCAGATGACCAGTATTCAAACACAGAACACACACACTGCCTGCAAAGACATGTCTCCTTTCTATCTTATGAAGACCCATTGGGAATGACACTGGCCTGCATATCCCTGTGTTTCTCTGCCCTCACAGCTCTTGTTCTTGGTGCTTTTGTAAAGTACAAAGACACTACTATTGTGAAAGCCAATAACCGAATTCTCAGCTACATCTTACTTATCTCCGTCACCTTCTGTTTCCTCTGCTCTTTGCTCTTCATTGGGCATCCCAATATAGTCACCTGTATTCTGCAGCAGACCACATTTGGAGTCTTTTTCACAGTGGCTGTGTCTACTGTCTTGGCCAAGACTATTACTGTGGTCCTGGCCTTCAAGCTCACTACCCCAGGAAAAAGGATGAGAGGGATTCTGGTATCAGGGGCACCTAACTTTGTCATTCCTATCTGTACCTTGGTCCAATTTGTTCTCTGTGGAATCTGGCTGGTAACATCCCCTCCCTTTATTGATACAGATACACACTCTGAACATGGGCAGATCATCATTGTGTGCAACAAAGGCTCGGTCATTGCATTCCATTTTGTCCTGGGATACCTTGGCTCCTTGGCTCTGGGGAGCTTCACTGTGGCTTTCTTGGCCAAGAATCTTCCTGACAGATTCAATGAAGCCAAATTCCTGACCTTCAGCATGCTGGTGTTCTGCAGTGTCTGGGTCACCTTCCTTCCTGTCTATCACAGCACAAAGGGGAAGGTTATGGTGGCTGTGGAAGTCTTCTCCATCTTGGCCTCCAGTGCAGGTCTGTTAGGGTGCATCTTTGTCCCAAAATGTTATGTTATTTTGATAAGACCAGATTCAAATTCTCTTCAGAAGTACAGGAATAAATCTCTTCATTGAATCCTTTATAGTTCAATTTTTTAGATGATAGTTAGACTTTATAGTTCAAATTTTTAGATGATACTTAAAATATCTTCCTTTCCTGGTGATAACCACCTCTTCCATTCCCAGCATTAATCATTTGCTACCAGTTCTCTGAGTAAGATTTAGGGCTTTTGATCTTTTTTCCCATCTACTTTATCAAGTTTGATAATTTCATCTTTGTTTACCTTACATTTAGTGGTCATATAGGTGAGACTTTCTGGAATACCTTTTATTGTTCCTAGAAGACATATTCTCACAGGAAATACCCCATCTTCTGCCTCTCAAAATCTTTCCTTCCTCCTTCAGTATTCCCTGAGCCTTAAGTGTGGAGGTATAGTTTGTTGATAGATCGATTGGTTCTAAATTTTCATGTTGAACTGCAGGAATCATTAATAAATGGGCCCCAGTTAGTCTTTATTCCCACCTACTTTTCCTATGGTAGCATGCAGAATACTTTTCTAGCACCTTGAATGCTAGTCAGTATGGGAAAGGTTTCTAGTTGGGCACCAGCTCGACTTTTCCATATTTGATGACATAAATAAGTGCTGTCCCCTGGAATATCGCCTCAGCACCAGGTTATATAGATCAATCCCAACACTCAAGCCACAGGGATCTATGCAGAAAAAGAAGTGGAAAAGTTGTAAGAGACAGAGATAGTGGATGACTTCTTGGGTGCATTATCATCCAGAAACAAAAAGGACTGGCAATCATATGAACTCAAAAGACTTTGGAAGCATGCATAAGACTGGCAGGCACAGAAACAAGTTATAAAATATCCCAATATTAACAAATGGACATGGATTCAAATCCCATCCCAAAAGAAGAAGTATTTTGCAATTCATACCTGTTTCAAAAAAGAAAATTAGTTTTCTCCAGTGGAGTTTCAATGGTTATGTCAACCAAACTCCAGGAAATGGTCATGCCTTGTGTTGTAGATGACCATCATAAGACAAATTTCATGTGTTTTTCTTTTTGCGTGTATTGGGCATGGGGCTTTCTGATTATTTTGTTTTATTTAGGCATTGTTTTTCTTATATTTTTTGTTTATTTGTTATGATTTCCATTTATGCTTTGCTTTGTCTAAGAGAAAGAAGAAAAAACATGAAATTGGATGAATAGATAGGTGAGGAGGATCGGGAAGGCATTTACAGAGGGGAAAATATGAACAAAATGTATTATTTGGAAAAAGTTTTAATCAAAAGTAAAATTAGAAATGCATATATAATATATCTAATTACATATGTATTCACATATAAATATTAAATGAATCTGCACTTCATGGGTTGATAACAGTTCCCCAATATACACAGACAGTCTTAACAGAACCTCAGTATCAGGCATGAAAAACTGTTCTTCAAGACGTTTGTCAAAGGAATCCAAAAGACTCTCAAAACTATATAGGGTATGGGCACTCATTTTGTTGCCTCCCAGACATTAAAGATGTTCCCTATTGCTGAAGACACCACACACTTCAGAAACGGACATGGAAGTACTGAGATGGAATTGACTGGCAAGCTTCCTCCCTGAGGACTAGCTTTCAGAGTGTCTGAAGATGCTAAAAACTTCCGAGAGAGAAAAGCAATTCTAAGTTCTACTCAGCTGAAAAATAAACCACCATAAAGACTATGATGGCAAGATATATTCAAAAATGATATTGTGGCAAATATATATTTAGAGTAACCAACACCTGATTATTTGTCCTTAAGGCACTCAACAATAGGAATTTATGTTTGTTACTGTAAACTTAGACAACTACATATGATTAGTAATGTCTTTGACTCTAAGGGAGAGTCAATTATTGCTACTTCTGAACAAATATAATACTGGTAACCTATCCTTATATCCCCAGATAAGCATAGTCCTGGCCACTCATGACAAAGCTTCTTTTCAATACACTGAGTCCAAAGCAGAAACTTTCAACTTGTCGTGGTATGTCCAACCCAATTTGATATATGTACAACATGACCCTGCTGTTCAGAGCACAAGGAACATCATGGAAAGGGGCTAAAAGACAGTAAGACCAGTAAGACCTGGAAGACTAGGGTGCCTAGTGAGAGACAGTATCTTCTCTATGACAGTGAAGCTGCACCTATGATATCTTAAAAAGTTGGTCACCTAAATATGAACTGCACAGTGTCATCACCAGTAGACATGCCAAAGATATGGGGAAAACTCCTATATGTCCACACCCCTAGATGGAGAACTACAGGCAATCAATGGGTGCTGAGAGATGGAGACTTAGTTGTCTCTAGGGATGAGCCCAAGTGAACAGCAGTAAATGTACTCACCAGCTGTCTGTGTCTCTCTGTGTGTTGGTGTGTATATCTCTATCTCTCTGCGTATATATAAAAATAATTTTAAAGAGAATTCATGAATTTTAGTTGGAGGGTAGGGACATGAGATGGGGTGTAGGGAGAGCATGTGGTGGAAATAATGTAAATGCAGTTCTTATGAATGAAATTATCAACAAGTAAAAGTAAAAAATCAAATCCCACAAAATGCATTGTATAAAATATCCAAAGATATAATATAATATATTTCTAAAAAGTGCTCAACCATGAGGGAAATGCAAATTAAAACTCTGTTAAATCACTATGTCACACAACAAGAAAAGTCTTCATCAGGATCACAAATTTCCAACACGGTGAGGTGGAAGCCAGAAAGATCTCTTACACAGTACTGAAAGGAATGAATACTAGCGCAGCCAATTTTGGAAATCAGTCTGGAAGTTTCTTACTGGACTAGGACTGGAACTGAATATGTCCTAGCTATATACCCCTGGGAATATAACCAATGCATTCTTTTTTTCTATACAGAAGTATGTACATGCACCTTCATTGTTGATCTACTCATCATTACTAAAACATCAATTATCCTGGATGTACAGAAGAAATATGTGGTTCTTGTACACAATAGACCATTGTTCAGCAAAAAAAAAAATGACTAAAAGTATGAAATGTGCAGATAAGTTGGTAGAATTGAAAAAAATATACTCAGTGAGATAAGTAAGATTCAAAAACATCTGGTTTCTTTCCTATGGGACCCTGCCTGCAAATCTTTCATGAGTAGGTACTTACCTTTATTTTTATTTACAATAGAATCTGCTCTCCTACAACACATACCAACCACAGTTTCTATCCCTCCACTCCTCCAAAACCCCCACACAGACACCACTCCTCTCCCTTAGATCTATTCCCCCTCTGTTTCTTTTAAGAAAAGTGCAGGCCTCCAGGAGACAACAGCCAAGCATAGCAAAACAAGATACAAGAAGACAAAGCAAAAACTCTCATATTGAGGTTGGACAAGGCAACTCATTAGGAGGAGAAAAGTCCCAAGATCAGCTAAAAGAGTCATAGAAACTGGAGCCCACTTAGAAACAAAGTAACTAAAAAAAGCACCTAGTGAAATGGAGAACAGATTAAGAAAATGGGGGCATCATAGTATAGCTAAAATGAAAGTGTATAAGTAGAATACTTGGGGTGTAAAAGCTTAAAAAGAGAAAATACAGGAGTATGAGGAAAGCAAGAGTTTGCATGAGGCTGGCTCAAAGGGTAGAATAGGAAAGCATGTGGAAGCCTTTTAAATGCAAACCATCCACAAAGTGGAGGGGTAGTAGAACACATTTGAAATCAACTCACAATTGTAAAAATGTTTTGAACTTGCCCCTGTGAAATATTACCCACTGACTCTACATTAAGTGTGTTTGATGGTGGCATTAAGTCCATAGATTTGCTGAGCAGCTATCTGTACTATGACTAATCAGAGACATTTCAACTCTTCCAACTGAAAATGTGTGCTCAACAAAAGTAAGTATCTACCAATTCATGCTGCAGAAAGCTGGCCACTCCTGACCCTTGCTTGTGAACAGGGACTGTAGTTTTGGGTCTTTAATGTTCACAACTTTAAATTAGATGTTTTCTGGTTCCTATTAATGCAACTGTATACCAGTGGTTTCTCAAGCTGTGACCTTAAGAAAACCCATATTTCCAATGATTTTAGGAACTGAGATACCATTCAGTAGCCTAGTTACAGTTATGAAGTATCAAGAAACATAAATTTCTGATTGGGGTCCTAAAACCATTGGAAATATGGATTTTCTGATGGTCATGACCCACAGGTTGAGAAACACTGGTGTAAATGTTTCTTGATAGGTTTCATGGAAAGTCATTGTCATTAGACTCTAGAATTTGTAACTTATACTATGACTAGGTCCTTGTTAAGTGACTTATAAGGAACTAATAGTAGATGTTTCCAGACTTTAACTCACAAGGTATTTGTTGACACTACTGCACCCCATTGCTATAATGCAAAAGCAGCCATAAGAATGGATGTGAAAGGAATATAGTTCTCGTCCAATTAAGCTTGAATATGGACAGTGGCATCTGGATTTAAACAACATAAAATATTAACTATTAACATTTTGTTATGCACACAGATATTAACATAAGTGTCTTGTAGTACAATTTGAACTGTGTGATTTACATCAACATAGTATATGCTTTATATGTAGGAGGAATTCTTAGTCTCTAACATAACAAAGCAAAATGTTGACTAATCAGAATTGTCAGGATACAGTACATGCATGCTATTATGCCAATGATTCTGACTTCGAAGTGGTGTACCAGCAATGCCTCAGGTGCTGCAAGGCCTTCCTGGAGAAGACTCACTAGATGGTCCTGCCCACCTCCAATGAGCAACTCACTCACCAGAGCCATGCCCAAGGATGGTGGCAGTCTTTGGTCTCATGCCCCACCTGTCTTTTCAGCTGATTTACTACGTATCTTTAAAATAACTGTAGGTGGAAATTAGGTATATGTTCAGAAGGATAAAAATATTTGAGTAAGACAATTTGAGGTGTGGTTAAGCATTCTTAGACTAACTGAACCTCTCACCTTGTCCTAATTACAAAATAATGGAACAAGCAAATATGGAACAAAATAGAACCCAATAAAGTAAGAATGACCTACAAGGTCCAGGCCAACCTCTGAGCCTAGCCAGTCTGGATAGTCTGGTCTAACAGAGTGTGTGCATGGGCAGCACCCAGTGGTGCCATTAGCCTGCCTTATACCTCCATCCTAGACTCTGGTGACAATAACTCCATCCATATCAGCCTTCCATTTAACATTGGAAGAGTTTAAACTCAGACACTGAGGACATTTAAATATCTGAAAGAGGAGAAGCTGGCTGTGATAATGCAGGCCTGCAATTCCAGCAGGCCACTATGGGCTACACAGTGGAGATGGGAGCAACAGACTGATAAAATGAGCACTTTTACTCTTACTTGGTTTTTGTCTGGTGTTTTTGAGCTTAGTTCCTATTTTGCCTCAATAGTGGTGTTTGTAGTGCTCTTTCATCAGCATTTTAAAAAGTTACAGGCAAGCATAAGTAATTTTAGTGCATTTTCAGAAAAGTGACCTCAAATTCATATGGTTATATGTCAGAAAAGAATGTGAGTTAAACTGGGAAGTTAACAAATACAACTGATATAGAAATCTAGTGTCTGCCTCCTTTTTTATTGACAAATGAGAAAAAAATTGCTAAAACATTGCCTCCATGTGCCTTTTTTATTTTTTTACAAATAAAGTTTTATTGGAATAGAGTCACATCCACTTGTTTACTCAGTATCCTTAGGCAGTTCTGAGACAGACCACATGGCCTGCCAAGCCCAAAGTATTTACTTTCAGGCCTTTTATAGAGCATGCAGGCTGACAGCTAGCCGAGTGACAAGTGGCATTTACTGTACACTTGCCTCCTTTTCAGAGGGAACCAAAGGCTTACAGTCAGTTAGAATACGTGGATTAGAGCCCAGAATGGGGTGCATACCTGTGAGCTAGTGGTTGGGAGGTGGAAGCAGAAGGATTTAAGAGTTTGAGGCCAGCTTGGGCTATATGAGAACTAGTATCGAAAAAATAAAAATAAATAAATAAATAGATAGATAGATAGATAAATAGATAGATAGATAATTAAAAAAAGGATGACATGTGCCTTAAGGCTTTTGTGATATCCAGGAAGGTTTAAAGAAGGAAATTACAAATGCAATCCACTAGACAGTATCTCTAGGCAAGATTTTTAATGAACTATTGGAGAGCAAATCAAGAGCCAGTACAATATACATGATTACCGCTTTATGGCATTCCTTGTGTTGGCAACAGTACACCTCCTGCTGACAGAATTCTAAGTGGCTGACAGACTGTATCCACTGTGTCAGTATATAGGCCTCTTTCTCTGAAAAATGCCCAAGAGAGATGAAGAGAACACATCCAAAAGTAAGAGGGTTCTGGAGGCATTCCCTAGGGTCCCTGTGCCCAGGACTCAGAACTTCAGGGGAATGACAGGCCAGTATTTTGGCTGCTTTTTGTCACAGTACTTGTCAAAGCTCAGCTGCACAGCAGCCTCCATGGCCAGGATCTTGGGGGCACTGTCCCCATACAGGCGCTTCATCTCCGCTTGGCGCCGCTCCCCAGGCTTCTCAGATGGGGGCTCCGCTGACCGTTGGTGGTTGTAGTACAGGCCGTGGTCGGCATTCACATAGTTTTCCAGGCGCTCTGCGTCTAATTGCTGTTGTCGCCGCCGCTCCTCTCTGTGCCTCTCGGTCTCTGCAAAGTACTGGCGGAGCTCCTCGGTGATTTCCATGTTGCTCAAGTCGCATTCTACTTCATTATCTGTATCGGACTCCATCTCTTCGTCTTCATGCGGGGCTTCATCTTCTCTTATGGAGGCCTGGGTTCTACTGCTATCATACAGAGGCAGCCCAGAGCTTTTGAGATGTGAAACACTGTAGGGAGGCTCCTGCCGGGCCATGTGCTGGCCTTGAAAATTCCAAGGATGCCTAGCCTCATAAGCAAGAGAGTTCCACGGAAGAACTCCATGAGGGGAGAACCACGGGAACATGAAATGGGAATCCCTGGACTTTCTGTAGGCATTCTGGTGGCTTCGCATCCAAAACATTGCATGATGATAATGTCGCCAGTATCTTGCATATACTGGGTGAGAATACCAAGATGCAGTAGCTCTCCATTTTGATGTCATTGCTGCTATCTCTGACTGCAAAAGTCCAAGTGGGCACTCGTGGGCATGTAGCTTGCAGATCTCAGGCGGTGGGCAACCACGGGCCCAGTTCTCGGCGAAGGGGTGGGAGGAGAGGAGACACAAAGAGGGAGGGAAGTGTTGCCTGGACAACTCCCATGTGCCTTTTTATTTGGTCTGATGTTAAGTTTGTGTACTTATTCTCAATATTAGAAAGTAAAATTATGAAAAATAAAAAAAGAAATGTCATTACTGATAATTTTTCCTCACTCTGCATGAAATTAGCGTTTTCTTAATGTTTAACTTGAAAGAGTTTCCATATTAGGATATGTACAAACATTTTCTCACTGATTAAACATGTACTCTCATCCAGGAGTGGATCATTATCTTTTTTAAGTAAACAGATTCTTAGACAATTTCATACTGATATATATTTTGAATATCTTACTTGCTTTCAGAGAGAATTCATATTCTGTCTTCAGAACATATTACTGGGTGATTCAGTCTTCAATATTTTAGCCTGTTTTACATTGTTTCGTTTTCAAAGAGTAGTTTATAAGTTAAAAATCATAATTTGGTACTCAGTTATTAGAAATTTGGCCCTGAGTTTTACATATATATATAAAAAATATGCTTAATGAGATTCTTCTGGGGAGGTGAAGAGCATAAACATAAAAGTACAATAAAATGTCATAATAAATCATTCAATTCTTGATATATTAAATAGAATCAAGATACTTTTTACACGTGAATACAATTTTAAATTAATAAAAATTATTAAAGGAGAAAGTGCTAAGGATTAGAGATATGGTTCAAGTCATGGGTTTCTTAATGTTTCTCTAGAATGAGAATTCCAAGACAAAAACAGAGCAGACAGTGTCTAGGACTGTGATCTAGTTCATGAATGGCATGCAAGGTAAAACAAGCTCTTTGTGGATTTCCACAAAGATAAAAAGTCTCATATCAGAGTGGCCTGTTTTTACAAATCTCACTCACACAGAAATTTTGGCTGTACATATTGCAAAGTTCACTGCAATTGGTTGAATTGTTTCATGCTTAGAATATCTTTCATAATGCTCATGAGTATTTTTTAGAATAGTAACATGGAAATACAAGGGGTTTTTTGGTAATTTTTTTTTCTTTTTGGCTACTGAGGAGATCAACAGGAACCCTTATATTTTTATCCAATATGTCTTTGGCATTTTCCTTCCCTTTGGACCAATGTCATGATACATTGGGAGTTCTGGATAAAGTAACTTCACTACAAAACAATACTTAAAGATTTCCTAAATATGTCTGTGAAGGGGCTATATGTGAACTTGAGGGCCATCATGGACAACATCTTTAAAACTGGTAATCTATACCAAGTACCCAAAGCTGAGGCTGTGTTCTACAAGTGTGGCACAACCATCACCTAGGGAAATGGTGAAAGTCATGAAGCCCGCACACCTGCTGGACGAAGTCCCAGCAAAGATGAACTGCACGCTGAGTCATTGGCGTAATGCCCATCTCTTTGGATTGTCATATTTTTGGCCCATTTTCCTGGTATGAATCTTGAATATAATGTCCTACTCTACCCCAAATTTTGATTTTATATAGTATTTTATTTTAAATTTTTTCATTTTACATAACAATTCACTTTTCCTCTCCTTATCCTGCTCCCCTCCCATATTCCCTGCCCCACCTCCCCCATCCAGTACTCAGAGAGGGTAAGGCCTCCCATGGGGAGTCAACAAGGTCTGACCCCTCTCCCCTGCATCAAGGCTGAGCATGGTGTCCCACCACAGGAAGTGAGCTCCAAAAAGGCCATTCATGCACCAGGGATAAATCCAAGTCCCACTACCAGGAGCCCCACAAGCAGACCAAGCCATGCAACTGTCACACACATTCAGAGGGCTTGGTTAAGTCCCCTGAAAGTTCCCCAGCTGTCTATCCAGAGTCCATGAGCTCCAATTTGCTCAGGTCAGCTGTCTCTGTGGGTTTCCCCATCATGATCTTTATCCCCCACATACACATACTCATACAATCCCTCCTCCCTCTCTTTAACTGGACTCCAGGTACTCAAACCCATACCTAGCTGTGGATCTCTGCATCTTCTTCCATCAGTCACTGGATGACAGTTCTATGATGACAACTGGGGTAGTCATTAATCTGGTTATAGGAGATAACCCAGTTCAGCAACCCTCTCCAGTATTGCTAGGAGCCTTAGATGGGGTCATCATTGTGGATTTCTGGGAATTTCCCTAGCACCAGGTTTCTCCCTAACCCCATAATGGCTCCTTATATCAAGATATCTCTTTCATTGCTCGCCTTCTCTTGTCCCTCCCACTACTCTACCATTCTATTCCCTCATGTTCCCATCCCCCACTCCCTTCCCCTCTAGTCCCTCCCAGTTTACCCAGGACATCTTAACTATTTCCCCTTCCTGGAGCAATCATTCTCTGGGGTTGTAGATTGTATCCTGGTTATCCTTTGCTTTGCATCTAATATCCACTTATGAGTGAGTATATACTGTGTTTGTCTTTCTGGATCTGGGTTACCTCACTCAGGATGATTTTTTTTTCTAGTTCTATCCATTTACCTACAAATTTCATAATGTCTTTATTTTTTACTGCTGAATAATACACCGTTGTGTAAATATACCACATTTTCTTTATCCTTTCTTTGGTTGAGGGCCATCTAGGTTGTTTCCATGTTCTGGCTATTACAAATAATGCTGCTATGAATGTAGTTGAGCAAGTGTCCTTGTGGTACAATTGAGCACATTTTGGGTGTCTACCCAAGAGTGGTTTCATTGGATCTTGAGATAGGTTGATTCCCATTTTTCTGAGAAACCACCACACTGATTTCCAGAGTGGCTGTATGAGTTTGCACTCCCACTAGCAGTGGAGGAGTGTTCCCCCCACTCCACATATTCTCCAACATAAGCTGTCCTCAGGGTTTTTTATCTTAGCCATTCTGACAGGAATAAGATGCTATTTCAGAGTCATTTTGATTTGTATTTCCCTGATGAGAAAGAATGTTGAGCAATTCCTTAAATGTGTTTCGGACATTTGAGATTCTTCTGTTGAGAATTCTCTATTTAGATCTGTACCCCATTTTAATTGGATTATTTGGTAATTTGATGTGTAGTTTCTTGAGTTCTTTATTTATTTTGGAGATCATCCCTCTGTCAGTGTGGGGTTGGTGAAGATTTTTTCCCATTCTGCAAGCTTTCATTTTGTCTTCTTTACCACATTCTTTGCCTTACAAAAGCTTCTCAGTTTTGTTAGGTTCCATTTATTGGTTGTTTCTCTCAGTGTCTGTGCTATTGGTGTTATATTTAGGAAGTGGTCTCCTGTGCCAATGCATTCAAGGCAACTTCCCACATACTCTTCTATCAGGTTCAGTGTAGCTGGATTTATGTTGAGGTCTTTGATCTATTTGGACTTGAGTTTTGTGCCTGGTGAACAATATGGATCTATTTGCAGTCTTCTACATATTAAAATCCAGTTATGCCAGCACCATCTATTGAAGATGCTTTCTTTTGTCCACTGTACAATTTTGGCTTCTTTCTCAAAAATCAGATGTTCATAGGTGTGTGGATTAATATCAGGGTCTTTTATTCAATTCCATTGATAAACATCTCTGTTTTTATTCCAATACCAATCTGTTTTTATTACTATAGCTCTATAGTAGAGCTTAAAGTCAAGAAAGGTGATGACTCCAGAAGTTCCTTTTTTATACAGGATTGTTTTAGCTATCCTGTGACTTTTGTTTTTCTATATAAACTTGAATATTGTTCTTTCCAGGTCTGTGAAGAATTGTGTTGGGATTTTGATGGGGATTGCATTGAATCTGTAGGTTGCTTTTGGTAAGATTGCCATTTTTATTATATTGGTTCTACCTGTATGTGAGCATGAGAGATCTTTTCATTTTCTAATATCTTCTTCAGTTTCTTTCTTCAGAGACTTAGAGTTCTTGTCATACTGTTTGTCACTTATTGGTTAGAATTACAGAAAGGTATTTTATATTATTTGTGGCTATTATAAAGGGTGGTGTTTCTCTGATTTCTTTCTCACCCCACTTACCATTTGTATATAGGATGGCTACTATTTTCTTTGAGTTAATCTTGTATCCTGCCACATTGCTGATGGTGTTTATCAGTTGTAGGAGTTCCCTGGTATAATTTTTGGGATCACATATATACTATCATATCATCTGCAAATAGCGAAAGTTTGACTTCTTCCTTTCCAATGTGTATACCCTTGATGTCCTTTTGTTGTCTTATTGCTCTAGCTAGAACTTCAAGTACTATATTGAATAAATATGGGGAGAGTGGACAGCCTTGTCTTGTTCCTGATTTTAGTGAAATTGCTTTGAATTTCTCTCCATTTAATTTGATGTTGGTTGTTGGCTTGCCGTAACTTACCTTTATTATGTTTAGGTATGTTCCTCTTATTCCTAATCTCTCTAGGACCTTTATCATGAAGGGATGTTGGATTTTGTCAAAGGCTTTTTTGGCATCTAATGAGATGATCATGTGTTTTTTTTTCCTTTCAGTTTGTTTATATGGTGTATTACATTGACATATTTTCATGTGTTGAACCATCCTTGCATCTCTGGGATGAATCCTAGTTGATCATGGTGGATTTTTTTATATGTTCTTGGATTCGGTTTGCCAGTATTTTATTGAGTATTTTTGCATCAGTGTTCATAAAGGACATTGGTCTGTAATGCTCTTTCTTAGTTGCATCTTTGTGTGGTTTGGGTATCAGGGTAACTGTAGCCTCATAAAAAGAGTTTGACCATGGTCCTTCTGTTTCTATTGTATGGAACAATTTGAGGAGTATTGGTATTAGCTCTTCTTTGAAATTCTGGCAGAATTCTGCACTAAAACCATCAGGCCCTGGGCATTTTTGGTTGGAAGACTTTTGATGACTGTTTCTATTTCATTAGAATCTATAGGTCGATTTAAATTGTTTATCTAGTCATGATTTAATTTTGATATGTGGTGCCTATCCAGAAAATTGTCCATTTTTTTAAATGTTCCAATTTTGTAGACTACAGGTTTTCAAAGTATGACCTAATGATTCTCTGGATTTCTTCAGTGTCTATTGTTATGTACCTCTTTTCATTTCTAATTTTGTTAACTTGGATGTTCTCTCTCTGCCTTTTGGTTAGTTTGGATAAGGGTTTGTCTATCTTGATGATTTTCTCAAAGAACCAATCCTTTATTTCATTGATTCTTTGTATTGTTCTCTTTGTCTCTATTTTACTAATTTCAGCCCTCAATTTGATTATTTCCTGCCATCTACTCCTCCTGGGTGAGTTTGCTTGTTTTTGTTCTAGAGCTTGCAGGTGTTCTATTAAGTCACCATTCTGAGATTTCTCCACATTCTTTATGTTGGCGCTTAGTGCAATGAAGTTTCCACTGCTTTCATAGTGTCCCATAAGTTTGGGTATGTGGTATATTCATTTTCATTGAATTCTAGGAAGACTTTGATTTCTTTCTTATTTCTTCCTTAACCCAGTGATGATTCAGTTGAGCATTATTCAGTTTCCATGAGTTTATTGGCTTTCTGCATTTTATGTTATTGTTGAATTCTAACTTTAAGACATGGTGATCCAATAAAATATAGGGTGTTATTCCAATTTTTTGTATCTGTTGAGGTTTGCTTTGTGACCAAGAATGTGGTCAGTTTTAGAGAAGGTTCCATGGGGTGCTAAGAAGATAAATTCTTTTGTGTTTGGGTGGAATGTTCTATAGATGTCTGTTAGGTCCATTTGAGTCATAATATCTGTTAGTTCCCTTGTTTCTCTGTTAAGTTTCTGTCTGGAAGACCTGTCCATCAGTGAGAGTGAGGGGTTGAAGTCTCCCACTATTAGTGTATGGGGTTTGATGTGTGATTTACCCTTTAGTAATATTTCTTTTACAAATGTGGGTGCTCTTGTATTTGGGGCATAGATGTTCAGAATTGAGACTTCATCTTGATGGTTTTTTTCCTGAGATGAATATGAAATTGTCTTCTTCATCTCTTTTGATTGATTTTAGTTTGAAGTCTATTTTATTAGATATTAGGATAGCTACGCCTGTAACTGGAAGCTTTTCTGTGTCCCACCCACCAGTTCACTGTCCCATGGCCCTTGTAATTAATAATTCAGAGGCTTAATATTAATTACACACTATTTGGTCTATGGCTCAGTCTTATTGCTAACTAGCTATTACATCTTATATTAACCCATTTCTATTCATTTATGTATCACCACGTGACTTGTGCCTTTACCTGTGTTCTATTACATTGTTACACTAATTGCTAAACAGTCTTATTAATAATAAAAAAAACCAGAGCCAGACATTGGGGTAAAAACTGAAAGATCAGAGAAACAGAACAAGCCACAGCCAACCTCACCTTGCCAACTCCTCAGCCAATCTTGTTTCCTCAGACTGAAAGCCTCTGAGTCCTCACCCCTGAGGGTCTCAGTTGAACTGCTGCTAAAAGCCTCTAGTTCCTGGTCCTCACACCATATATACCTTTCTACTTCCTGCCATCACTTCCTGGGATTAAAGGCATGTGTCCTTCCCAAGCAAAGACATGAGATCTCAAATCCTGGGATTAAAGGTGTGTGGCACCACTGCCTGGCTCTGTTTCCAGTGTGGCCTTGAACTCACAGAGATCCAGAAGGATCTCTGCCTCCTGAGTGATAGGATTAAGGGTATGTGCCACCACTGTCTGGTCTCTATGTCTAATCTAGTGGCTAGCTCTGTACTCTGATCCCCAGATAAATTTTATTTGTTAGAGCACAAATAAAATATCACCACATACATCTTGTTCACCTAGAGGGTCTCAGCATCTCTCAGCGACTCTGCCTTTCTTCTCCCTGTATTTTTGCTTGGATGTCCCACCTGGCTATAGCCTGTCTTGCTGTAGACCAAGGCAGCTTCTTTATTAATCACTGTGGTGATATTGTGTTCCCCAAAATATTATGCATCCTAATAAACTTATCTGAGGTCAGAGAACAGAACAGCCACTAGATACAGAACCCAGAAAATGGTGGCGCGCGCGCGCGCACACACACACACCTTTAATCCTTGCATTCCAGAGGCAGAGATCCACCTGGATCTCTGTGAGTTCAAGGCCACACTGGAAACAGCCAGGCATGGTGACACATGCCTTTAATCCCAGAAAGTGAGCCTTTAATCCCAGGAAGTGATGGCAGAAAGCAGAAAGGTATATACAGTGTGAAAACCAGGAACTAGGTAGGTTAAGCTTTCAGGCTTTTGAGAAGCAGTTCAGCTGAGATCCATTTGGATAAGAACTCATAGGCTTCCAGTCTGAGGAAACAGGATCAGCTGAGGAATTGGCAAGGTAAGGTGGTTGTGGCTTGTTCTGTTTCTCTGATCTTCCAGCATTCACCCCAATACCCAGCTCCAAGTTTGTTTTTATTGATAAGACCTTCTAACAATTCGTGTTACAATTCACAGCATACAGAAAGACCACATACCAGCTTGTTTC
Organism: Peromyscus nudipes; assembly: GCA_902168325.1. Lineage (NCBI taxonomy): Eukaryota > Metazoa > Chordata > Mammalia > Rodentia > Cricetidae > Peromyscus > Peromyscus nudipes. The sequence continues at coordinate 12,370 of CABHPH010081198.1, read as the reverse complement.
TTAGGTCCATTTGATTGGAAAAATCTTTTCCCAACCCTTTACTCTGTGGTAATATCTGTTTTTAAGTTTGAGGTGTGTTTCTTGTATGTAGCAGGAGGATGGATCCTGTTTTTGTACCCATTTTGATAGCCTGTGTGTGTTTTTTTTTTTTTAGGTGAAGTGAGTCCATTGACATTGAGATATTAATGAGCAGTGATTGTTAATTTCTGTTATTTTTTGTTTTGGTGGTGGTGGTTGTAGTGTGTGAGTGTTTCTTTTCTTTGGGATTTGTTGGTGTGAGGTTATCTATTGCCTGTGTTTTGGTGGGTGCAGCTAACTTTCTTGGGTTGGAATTTTCCATCCAGTACTTTCTATAAGGCTGAATTTGTGGGTATGTAATGTTTAAATCTGGTTTTGTAATGGAATATCTTGTTTTCTCCATCTACAGTGATTGAAAGCTTTGCTGGGTATGATTAGTCTGGGCTGTCATCCATGGTCTCTTAGTATCTGCAGAATATCTGTCTAAAACCTTCTGGCTTTCAGAGTTTTCATTGAGAATTCAGGTGTAACTAATAGGTCTACCTTTATGTTACTTGGCCCTTTTCCTTTGCAGTTCTTAATATTCTTTCTTCATTCTGTATGTTTAGTGGTTTGATTATTATGTGACAAGGGGACTTTTTTGTGTCCAGTCTCTTTGGTGTTCTGTAAACTTCTTGTACCTTCATAGGCATGTCTTTCTTTAGGTTGGGAAAGTTTCCTTCTATGATATTGTTGAATATATTTCCTGTGCCTTTGAGCTGAAATTATTCTCCTTCTTCTATCCCTATTATTCTTAGGTTTGGTCTTTTCATAGTGTCCCAGATTTCCTGGATGTTTTGTGTTAAGTACTTGGTATATTTAAGATTTTCTTCACTTGATGAATCTATTTACTCTATCATATCTTCAATGCCTGAGATTCTCTTGACCATATCTTGTATTATGTTGGTTATGCTTGCATCTGTAGTTCCTATTCATTTACCCAAATTTTCCATTTCCAGAATTCCCTCCATTTGTATTTTCTTTATTGCATCTATTTCAATATTCAAATCTTGAACTGCTTCTTTCATCTGTTTGACTGTTTTTTTCTTGGCTTTCTTTTCTTTCTTTTCTGGATTTATTGATTTCTTCCAATTCTTTGTTTGTGTTTTCCTCCATTTCTTCAAGGGAATTTTTTTATTTCCTCTTCAAGGGCCTCTATCATCTTCATAGTTATTTTTAAGGTTGTTTTCTTCTGCTTCATCTGTGTAGAGATGTTCAGGTCTTGCTGAACCAGTAGTTACAGAACCAGTAGTTTCTGGTGGTGCCATAGTGCTCTTTTTGTTGTTGAATTATTCTTCCACTGCCATCTACCCATCTCTTCCTCCAATAGGTGGAGGTAGGTTAAATATTTATAGAATTGTTAACTAACAATAGTTATCTGAATTGTTACAGGCTTGTGCCTCCAGGGGTCCCTCTTGCTCCTGTCAGTGCAAGTGGGGCCTGTGACCCTATGGCAGGTTTTAATACTACTAAATTCACACAATGCAAGGGTAATATTAAATATATACAAATTTCTACAAAGAAAAGGTAACTGGTGATACATCTCAGTAATAGGAACAATGAAAAACTTTTAATATGAATGACTGAAAACCTCAGAAATCATTGCCTGTCTTTTATCATAGCCCTTTTTTTCATACATCAATATAAATACATTATAAAAGATAAATATTTCTGTCTAAACCCCTTCATTGTGTATTTGTTACCTAACAATATACCATAATTCATTCATCTACATTTGAAAATCTATCATCTTTTGTTATTCACTCATATTATCATATAGTAAGGACCCACAATATTATCCTCCTTCAATTTTGGCTGTTGCAAAATTCTAATGATCTAATGATGTGTCAGCAAAATTTGAAGTAGTAGAAAGACATTTTCTAACCTTTAAATATTAGAGGTTCATATATATTTGCACAATCTGGAAAGTCAAGAAAATTTCTAGTATTAAAATATTTGAGTTCATTGGCTAGAGAGATGACTCAGTGATTCAGAGCACTGGCTGCTCTTTCTGAGGATCTGGGTTCAATTACCAGCACCCACATGACTGCTCAAAACCATTTTTAACTCTAGTTCCAGGAGATTTGATGACCTTTTTTAGCTTTTAAAGCCACTGCATGCACAGTAGAGTTTCTTTGTTCTTTGTATTCTCTCTCTCTCTCTCTCTCTCTCTCCTTCTCTCCCTCTCATTTGCTCACTGCAGATCATCTTCCATTATCTCTTTTGCCCTATTGATGTATATATCTTTATCTTTTTTGATGATACAGAAACAGATCTTCTATTTTACAATGTTATGGTCTGTATCAATTGGTATTTTGTTACCTGTAAAGTCATGGCCTTCTTCATAATTCTGGTTAATTTTCATAAGTTGTCGATTCTTTTGATTCTGACAGAATACCTGTAAAATAATGCTAAATTAACTAAAAATGATTATTTTGTTTGATATATTTAATTTGATATTTTTCCAAATTGGTAGAATATATTTATTTATAGTTATTAGTTCAATATTATTTTAATATCCTGTTCCTAAAAGATTTTTTGCTAAAGATATAGTACAATTATCCTTGAATATGTTGCTACATACCATGTGTTTTCCTCATACTTTATATTATTAATATTACTGCCAAAAAAGGATTTGTACATTGCTATTTATTATTAATTTTATAACATTCTCTTATAATTAATTCAGTTCTATGGAGATCAAATGTTTTTTCCACCCCTTACACGGTCTGCCTTCTGTTATTTCTTTGCATATCCATTTAGTGAAAATTTCCATAAAGATAAAAAATACATAAAGATGAAAATAATCTAAAGGTAATAGGACTTTGACTGATTACATGAGATACTCCTAAAATCTCCTTCTTAGGATTGCAAGAGGAATGTTAGATCTTAACAGACCAACACTGGTGGGCTTCATGTCCATTGCATGGCTAAGGGTTGGCAGACCTGCTGTGCTGATCAGTTTCCAAGTGTCTTAGTTAAGGTTCCTGTTGCCCTAATGAAACACCATGACCAAAAAGCAAGTTGAGGAGGATGAGTTTATTTGGCTTAACTTCCACACTGTAAGACGTCATTAAAGGAAGTCAGAACAGGATCTCAAACAAGGCAGGAACCTGAAAGCAGGAGCTGATAGAGGAGCCATGGAGAAGAGCTGCCTACTGGCTTGCTCCCCATGGGATTCTGAGCCTGCTTTCTTATAGAACACAGGAACAGAAGCCCAGGTATAGCACCACCCACAATGGGCTGGGCCCTTCCCATCAATTAAGAAAATGTCTTCTTAGACCTGCCCCAATTTGGTATGCCAACCAGTGTTGACTACCCAAGGGAGGCCTTACCCCTTATGAGGAACGAATGGGGGGTTGGGATAAGGAGAGGTGTTTAGGGAAATGGGAGAAGAGGAGGGAAGAGAAACAACGGTTGGTATGTAAAATGAAAAAATAAACAAATAAATAAATAGAAAAAAAGAAAATATATTACAGTGAAATTTATGGAAGCATTTTCTCAATTGAGGGGTGGCTCCTCTGTAATAATTCTAGCTTGTGTCAAGCTGACATAAAACTAGTCAACACAGCAGGCATGGTGTGATCATTTCACTTCAAGGATGCCACTTTGCTTAATTTTGTAATCTACAAAAGGTATCATTTTTATTTTCAGTTGTTAATCTGTACTTTAAAAATCATGCACATCATTCAAACATAATATAAAATTGTTAAATAAGTGTATGAAAAGATTACATAAAGTTAACTAACCAAGCAAACACCTTTGATGACACACGGTGTGGATGAGCAGGTCATAGTAACATTTCTACTTTGAGAGGAAATCTTAGAAAATATCATTTCTCAAGTTCAATATGTCTACTGAGAATGGATGTTCACTTTTTTAAATTATTTCTTATTTTTTGAGATTATAGTATAAATATATCATTTCTCTCCAAACCCTCTCATGTGCACCTGCTTGCTTCTTCAAATTCATGGCTTCTTTATTCATCAGTTGATGTTATATTCATATAGGTATATGTATATACATATATTTTACTAAATACATAAACAAAACTTTCTCAGTCTGTATCATGTTATTTCTGTGTGTATTTTCAAGACTGATCATCTGGTGTTGGGATAACCAATTGGTGTGCTCTTTCCTGGGGAAGACTATTTCCCCCAGCATTCCTTAGTTGCCTCTACTTCTTTCTGTAGGGCTGAGGCCTCATGAAATTTCTCTGTCCATGTTAGCAGGTCTAACGCTGTTTGCTGTTATCCTTGTTCAGATCCTGTTTGGGCCATAATGTATGTTCACTTTTATAAACATCTTTCTATAATTAAACAAATTATTTGTTGTTTAATGTATACTGATACATGAATTGTATACACTTAAAATACTATCTCATTCTAATACTGTATTTATATTGATTCTTTTATCAGCTGTTTCATTAATATATTCAATGAATTGTGGTCACATTCACCCTTTTCTGTCTTCTTTTGTCTCAGTCCTTGTACACCTGAACCCTTTACTCAAACAGTCCTCTACTACTCATTTTTCATACCTGTCTTTCCTCTTTCTGGTCCACTGTGTTTGAAGTTGCTTATATGAGAATGGTTTAGAGGGTTATTTACAGGGCCTGGATATCTTACTAGAAGCTATACAACTAAGGAAAATAGCCCCCACTTTCCAAGCAATCATTAACTGACAATTAAACTCAGGAAGAGGTTGTGATTAGAGCTTCATGAGCCCTTACCCATTCCTGAGGGAATACTGAAGGCCTCAGTTTTTGAAGGCCTTGTGAAGTTATTCATAGGTGCGGTATTTTTAACTAAAAAGTTGTAGCATCTGGATGGTACTATTTTAAATACTCCGCATACTTTTCCTCTCATTTTCTCTCTGTCCCCTTTACCTTGGTATTCTCAATATCAAGTAGGGGTGATGCAGGTCCCTTTGGAGGCTGAGGACCTAACAGTCACTAACTGTCAACACTTTTACCAGATGGAAGTCTCTCATCAACAATTGCCCAATGAATAAAGTAGATTGAATATCTAAGGATAAGATCAAATAGATCTTATAGTAAGGCTGAGAGAAATAGTAAATATTCTATTAAATGTTATACTAGGCAATATTTGATATTATCTTAATTTGCCCTCTATTTCTATTATAAAACATGATGACTAAAAGCAATATAGCATGTCAATTTTTATTTCGCCTTGCATCCTACCACATCATCACATCCTTTCTTACCACCAAAACTAAGAGCATGCTTCAGATTCTAATATATCACCAAATTTGGCAGCCAGCATGTGACACAATCTTGACACCATCTGGACCACAAATTGTATGTGCTGACCTGAGGAAATTCCTCCTAAAGGATTTCACCTCAGCCATACTGGTCTCTTTTTTGTTTTTGTTTGGGGGGTGTTTTATTTGTTTGTTTATTTATTTATTTATTTATTTTTAAATATTTTTATTTTATAATTAACTTAATTTCACATATCAGCCACGGATTCCCCCATCCTCCCTCCTCCCACCCCCAGCCCTTCCACCCAATCCACCCCTCATTCCCACCACCTCCAAGGAAAGGTCTCCCCAGGGGAGTCAGCCAGCCTGGTAGACTCAGCCAAGGCAGGTCCAGTCCCCTCCTCCCTGTACCAAGGCTGAGCAAAGTGTCCCAGCATAGTCCACAGGCTCCAAAAACCCAGCCCATGCACCAAGGACAGGTCCCAGCTCCACTGCTTGAGGGCCTCCCAAACAGTTCAAGCTAATCAACTGTCTCACTTATCTGAGGGCCCAGTCCAGTTCCATTGGGGCTCCTCAGCCATTGGTTCACAGTCCATGCATTTCCACTAGTTTGGCTATTTGTCCCTGTGCTTTTTCCAATCATGGTCTCAATAGCTCTCGCTCATACAATCCCTCCTCTCTCTCACCGATTGGAATCCTGGAGCTCCACCTGGGGCTCAGCCGTGGATCTCTGCATCCACTTCCATCAGACACTGGATGAGAGTTCTATCAAGACAGCCAGGGTGTTCAGGCATCCAATCACCAGAGCAGGTCAGCTCAGGCACTCTCTCGACCATTGCCAGTAGTCTACAGTGGAGGTATCTTTGTGGATTTCTGGAGACCTCTCTAGCACTCTGCTTCTTCCTATTCCCCTGAGGTCTTCATTCATCATGGTAACTCCCTCCCCATTCTCCCACTCTGCTCCTGATCCAGCTGGGACCTCCTGCTCCCCTAAGCTCTCTTTCCCCCGACCCTTGCTCTCAGTTAATCCACGATCTCCAGTTTGCTCATGTAGATCTCATCCATTTCTCTGTCGCTGGGCGATCCCTGTGTCTCTCTTAGGGTCCTCTTTACTAGGTAGCCTCCCTGGAGTTGTGAGTTGCAGTCTGGTTATCCTTTGCTTTACATCTGTTATCCACTTATGAGTGAGTACATACCATGTTTGTCTTCTGAGTCTGGGTTACCTCACTCAGGATGATTTTTTTCTAGTTTCATCCATTTGCCTGCAAACCTCATGATGTCACTGTTTTTCTCTGCTGAGTAGTACTCCATTCTCTATATGTACCACATTTTATCTATCCATTCTTCAGTTGAAGGGCATCTAGGTTGTTTCCAGGTTATGGCTATTACAAATAATGCTTCTATGAACATAGTTGAGCATGTGTCCTTGTGGTATGATTGAGCGTTCCTTGGGTATATGCCCAAGAGTGGTATAGCTGGGTCTTGAGGGAGGTTGGTTCCCAATTATCTAAGAAAGTGCCATATTGATTACCAAAGTGGCTGTACAAATTTGCATTTCCACCAACAGTGGAGGAGTGTTCCCCTTGCTCCACATCCTCTTCAACATAAGCTGTCTTCAGTGGTTTTGATCTTAGTCACTCTGACAGGTGTAAGATGGTATCTCAGAGTTGTTTTGATTTGTATTTCCATGATGACTAAGGATGTTGAGCAATTCCTTAAATATCTTTCAGCCATTTGAGATTCTTCTGTTGAGAATTCTCTGTTTAGCTCTGTAGCTCATTTTTTAATTGGACCATTGGGTATTTTGATGTCTAATTTCTTGAGTTCTTTATATGCTCTGGATACCAACCTTCTGTCAGATGTGGGGTTTGTGAAGATCTTTTCCCATTCTGTAGGCTGTTGTTTTGTCTTGTTGACTATGGCCTTTACCCTACAAAAGCTTCTCAGTTTCAAGAGGTACAATTTATTAATTGTTATTAATTAATTGTCTGTGCTACTGGTGTTATATTTAGGAAGTGATCTCCAGTACCAATGCATTCAAGACTACTTCCTACTTTCTCTTCTATCAGGTTCAGAGCAACTGGATTTATGTTGAGGTCTTTGATCCACTTGGACTTAAGTTTTGTGCATGGTGACAGATATGGATATATTTGCAGTCTTCTACATGTTGTCATCCAGTTATGCCAGCACCATTTGTTGAAGATGCTTACCTTTTTCCATTGTATAGTTTTGGCTTCTTTTTTGACAATCATATGTTAATAGGTGTGAGGATTAATGCCAGGGTCTTCAGTTCAGTTCCATTGGTCCACATTTCAATTTGTATGCCAGTACCAGGCTGTTTTTATAACTGTACCTCTATAGTAGGGCTTGAAGTCAGGGACCCAGAGATGGTTTTATTGTACAGGATTCTTTTGGCTATCCAGGGTTTGTTGTTTTTACATATGAAGTTGAGTATTGTTCTTTCCAAGTCTGTGAAGAATTGTGTGGAGATTTTGATGGGGATTGCATTGAATCTGTAAATTGTTTTTGGTAAGATTGCCATGTTTACTATGTTAATCCTACCTATAAATAAGCATGGGAGATTTTTCCATTTTTGATATCTTCTTTAATTTCTTTCTTCAGGGACTTAAAGTTCTTGTTATACAGGTCCTTTACTTGTTTAGTTAGAGTTACCCCAAGGTATTTTATATCATTTGTGGCTATTGTAAAAAGTGATGTTTCTCTGATTTATCAGCCTGTTTGTCATTTGTATATAGGAGGGCTACTGATTTTTTTGAGCTAATCTTGTATCCTGATACATTGCTGAAGGTGTTTATAAGCTGTATGAGCTCCTTGGTAGAATTTTTGGGGTCACTTATGTATACTATCATATCATCTGCAAATAGTGAAAGTTTGACTTCTTCGTTTCCAATTTGTATCTGCTTGATCTCCTTTTGTTGTCTTATTGCTCTAGCTAGAACTTCAAGTGCCATATTGAATAAGTATGGGGAGATCAGACAGCCTTGTTTTGTTCCTGATTTTAGTGGAATTGCTTTGATTTTCTCTCTATTTAATTTGATGATGGCTGTTGGCTTGCTGTAAATTGCCTTTATGTGTTTAGGTATGTTCCCTGTATTCCTGATCTCTCTAGAACCTTTATCATGAAGGGATGTTGGATTTTGTCAAAAGCCTTTTCAGCATCTAGTGAGATGATCATGTGGTTTTTTCTTTCAGTTTGTTTATATGGTGTATTACATTGACAGACTTACATATGTTGAACCACCCTTGCATCCATGGGATGAAGCCTACTTGGTCATGGTGGATAATTGTTTTGATATGTTCTTGGAGTCTGTTTGCCAATATTTTATTGAGTATTTTTGCATCAATGTTCATGAGGGAGATTGGTCTGTAGTTCTCTTTCTTTGTTGCATCTTCGTTTGGCTTGGAAATCAGAGTAATTGTAGATTCATAGAAGGAGTTTGGTAATGTTCTTTCTGTTTCTGTGTGTGGAACAATTTAAAGAGTATTGGTATTATCTCTTCTTTGAAGATATTCTAGAATTCTGTGTTGAAACCATCTAGTCCTGGGCTTTTTTTTTTTTTTTTTTTTGCTTAGGAGACTTTTAATGACTGTTTCTATTTCCTTAGGGGTTATTGGTCTATTTAAATAGTTTATCTGGTCTTGATTTAACTTAGGTATGTGGTACCTATCCAGAAAATTATTCATTTATTTTAGATTTTCCAGTTTTGTGGAGTACAGGTTTTCTAGTATGACCTGATGATTCTCTGGATTTGCTCAATGTTAGGTGTTATGTCACCCTTTTCATTTCTGATTTTGTTAATTTTGATGCTCTCTCTGTGTGTCTTTTGGTTAGTTTGGATAAGGGATTGTCTATCTTGTTGATTTTCTCAAAGAACCAACTCTTTCTTTCATTGATTCTTTGTATTGTTCTCTTTGTTTCTATTTTATTGATTTCAGCTCTCAATTTGATTATTTCCTGGCGTCTATTCCTCCCGGGTGACTTTGCTCCTTCTTGTTCTAGAGCTTTCAGTTGTGCTGTTAAGTCACTAGTGTGAGATTTCTCCAACTTCTTTATGTCGGCATTTAGTGCTTTGAATTTTCCTCCTAGCACTGCTTTCATAGTGTCCCATAAGTTTGAGTATGTGGTTTATTCATTTTCATTGATCTCTAGGAAGTCTTTAATTTCTTTCTTTATTTCTTCCTAGACCCATTGGTGATTCAGTTGAGCATTATTCAGTTTCTATGAGATTGTAGGCTTTCTGTAATTTTTGTTGTTGTTGAAATCTAACTTTAAACCATGGTGGTCTTATAGAATACAGGAGGTTATTCCAATTTTTTTGTATCTGTTGAGGTTTGCTTTGTGACTGAGGATGTGGTCAATTTTAGAGAAGGTTCCATGGGGTGCTGAGAAGAAGGTATATTCTTTTTGTTAGGATGGAATGTTCTGTACATATTGATTAAGTTCATTTGAGTCATAACATCAGTTAAGTCCCTTATTTCTCTGTTAAGTTTCAATTTGACATATCTGTCCAGTGGTGAGAGTGGGGTGTTCAAGTCTCCCACCATTAATATATGGGGTTTTATATGTGATTTAAGCTTTAGTAATGTTTCTTTTACATATGTGGGTGCCCTTGTGTTTGGGGCATAAATGTTCAGAATTGAAACTTCATCTTGGTGGATCTTTCCTGTCATGAGTATGTAATGTCCTTCTTGATCTCTTCTGATTGATTTTAGTGTGAAGTCTATTTTCCTGGATATTAGGATGACTACACCAGCCTGCTTCTTACGACCATTTGATTGGAAAGTCTTTCCCTAGCCTTTTTTTCAGAGGTATTGTCTATCTTTGAAATTGAGGTGTGTTTCTTGTATGCAGCAGAAAGATGGGTGTTGCTTTCATATCCATTCTGTTAGCCTGTGTCTTTTTATAGGTGAATTAAGTCCATTGATATTAAGGGATATTAATGACCAGTGATTGTTAGTTCCTGTTATCTTTTGGTGGTAGTGTGTGTGTACTTCTCTTCTTTGGGATTTACTGCTGTGGGGTTATCTATTGACTGTATTTTTGTGGGTGTATCTGACTTCCTTACATTGGAATTTTCCTCTAGTGCTTTCTGTAGGGCTGGATTTGTGGATAGCTATTGTTTAAATCTGGTTTTGTCTTGGAATGTCTTGTTCACTCCATCTATGATGATTGAAAGTTTTTGCTCGGTATATTAGTCTAGGCTGGCATCCATGGTCTCTTAGTGTCTGCATTAAACCTGTCCACGTCCTTCTAGCTTTCAAAGTCTCCATTGGGAAATCGGATGTTATTCTGATGGGTTTGCCTTTATAAGTCACTTGGCCTTTTTCCTTTGCTGCTCTTAATATTCTTTCTTTATTTTGTAGGTTTAGTTGTTTAATTATTATGTGGCAAGGGGACTTTTTTGGGGGTCTATTCTGTTTGGTGTTCTATAGACTTCTTGTATCTTCATAGGTATTTCTTTCTTTAAGTTGGGAAAGTTTTCTTCTGTGATCTTGTTGAATATATTTTCTGTGCCTTTGAGTTTGTATTCTTCTCCTTCCTTTATCCCTATTATTGTTAGGTTTGGTTTTTTCATGGTGTCCCAGATTTCTTGGACATTTTGTGTTATGACTTTTTTGGCTTTGGTATTTTCTTTGACTGAAGAATCCATTTCCTCTATTGTATCCTCTACACCAGAGATTCTCTCTTCCATCTCTTGTATTCTGTTGATTATGCTTGCATCTGTGTTTCCTGTTCGTTTAATCAGATTTTCTATTTCCAGCATTCTCTCTATTTGTGTCTTCTTTATTGTTTCTATTTCCCTTTTCATGTCTTGAACTGTTTCCCTCACCTGTTTCATTGCTTTTTCATGGTTTTCTTTAAGGGATTTATTGATTTCTTCCAATTTGTTATTTGTCTTTTCCTCTATTTCTTTATAGATTTCTTCCAATTTTTTGTTTATCTTTTCCTCAATTTTCATTTTTCCTTGAAAGGCCTCCAGCACCTTCATGATGCTATTCTTAAGGTCGCTTTCTTCTGCTTCTTCTACCTTGTGATGTTCAGGTCTTGCTGTTGGAGGAGGGCTAGGTTCTGGTGATGCTGTATTGCTCTTTATGTTGTGGTATGTACTTCTGCTTTGATGTCTGTCCATCTCCTCCTCTATTGGGTATAAGAGGTGCCTGTGTCTGAGTGAATTGCTGTTGGTCTACTCTGTGTTTGTTGTGTCTATGTCTCAGGGGACCCTTCTGAGTCTAATCTTAACTCTTGGTCTAATTGGAGAAGGCGGGTTCTGTGACTCAGGGAGCTGCTCTTGGGTCAATCCAAGCTAGTTGATTCTATGAGTCACAGATCCATTCTTGCTCTTCTCAGGGCTCTTGGTCCAGTCAGAGATGACTGATTCTGTGTTTCTGATAGCCTCTTTTGGTCCAATGAGAGGTGGAAGCTTCTACTTCTCAGAAAGCCACTCTTGGTCTAATGAGGGCTGGCAGGTTCCCTGTCTGCTGAGGTTACTCTTGATCTAATGACAGCCCTTTGTCCAATGAGAGCTCTCTCTCTTTCTCTCTCTCTCTCTCTCCCTCTCTCTCTCTCTCTCTCTCTCTCTCTCTCCCTCTCTCTCTCTCTCTGTCCAAATAGAGCTCTCTAGGTCTGAATAGAGCTGGGGGTTAGTTTCCAAGCCTCAGGAAGTGGCTGGGGCCCTGGGAAGATGGGAATGGGCCAGGGCATGTAGATTGCAGGGTCTGCTGCTGAGGGGTCTTGGTGAACAGGGAGCCTTCCTGCAGGAGCCCTGCCTGCTCACTGGTCTCTTTTTAATCACTGTTCAGTTATCATCCCCAATCACCAGTTTTAATTGACCTAGTAGAGTAAAAGTTTAACTTCACTGACTTTTATCTTTTTAATCACATCCAAGCTAAATAGATTCCATAGATTCTTAATTCAAATATATCACATGAAGCACCCTGATAGAGTACTTGATGGACTCTCAGATGTCCCTATGAAATTCACAATGCAGGCCTACATTGCTTTCAACATTCTCTTCCATGCTCCTAAACAATAACTCAGTAAACTCTAAGCACTCAATAGTTTGTCCAG
>CABHPH010081192.1:1016-13301 GCA_902168325.1 Peromyscus nudipes | reverse complement strand
TCTCCTCTTTGTATCTTTTCAGGAGCAATTTGTAATCCCCAGCAAGGCAAAATTTTCTTTACTTCTTCAAACATTCTTTCTAAAGTATCTGCATTTGAGTCAGCTAGTAAAATATCATCCATATAATGATAAATTATAGATTTAGGAAACTTTTTACGTATCACTTCTAATGGCTGTTGTACAAAATATTGAGACAGAGTTGGGCTATTCAACATTCCCTGTGGTAGGACCCTCCATTGAAATCTTTTAACTGGTTGAGAATTGTTATAAGTAGGCACTGTGAAAGCAAATCTTTCTCTGTCTTTTTCTTGTAAGGGTATTGAAAAGAAACAGTCTTTTAAATCAATAACTATGAGAGGCCATCCTTTTGGTAACAGAGTAGGCAAAGGAATTCCAGATTGTAGAGAGCCCATTGGCTGAATTACTTTGTTAATTGCTCTAAGGTCTGTTACCATTCTCCATTTACCAGATTTCTTTTTAATAACAAATACAGGAGAATTCCAAGGGCTGGTTGATTCTTCAATATGCTGAGCCTTTAACTGCTCTTCTACCAGCTCTTCTAAAGCCTGGAGTTTCTCTGTTGTTAAAGGCCATTGCTGAACCCATACAGGCTTGTCTGTTAACCATTTTAAAGGTAGAGCTGTTGGTGTCTTTGGAAGATCATCAGTTGTTGTGTCCTGTTCTTGTATAATATGGATGGCTGGTGACCACTCAGAATGATGCCTTCTAATATTTCTCTCAGAAACATGTGCTAGATTATTATGTGTTTCTGAGACTGGAGGGATGTTAATCTGAGTATTCCATTGTTGCAACAGGTCTCGACCCCACAGGTTCATAGCTATGTTAGCCACATATGGCTTTAATTTACCTCTCTGTCCTTCTGGACCTATACATTCGAGCCATCTTGCACTCTGCTTTACTTGAGATAATGTCCCAATTCCTAACAGTTGAACATTTACTTCCTGAAGAGGCCAAGTTGGATGCCAAAATTCTAGTGCAATTATAGTAACGTCCACACCTGTGTCTACCAAACCAGACAACAAAACACCATTAATTTTTATCGTTAATTTTGGTCTTTGTTCATTAATAGAAGTTTCCCAAAAAATTTTCTTTATGTTTTTTCCTGAATTTTCTATTCTCTCTGTTCCATCATCCTGACCAGCTTGATTTATTTCGATAGGCATTTGGTTATTTAATCGCTCTGAGCAGGGATTTCCTCTATGACTGCAGGAAAGGTTTGAACTGGATTTGCTGTGGGGGCCTCCAAGAGGCCCCTCTGGGAGTTTCCCGAAGACTGAGGCAGAGGATTACCTTGTCTATCCCTTGTTGATCTACATTCATTGGTCCAGTGTTTTCCCTTACCACATCTTCTGCATACTCCAGAAGGAAGGGGCATTCTGTTACCATTGTTCCTTGAAGAAACATTGTTCCTAGGAATGACCTGTTTACAGTCCCTTTTCAAATGTCCTTGCTTTCCACATCCAAAACATCTAACATTCCTCAAACCTTTTGAAATTGCTTCTCCTACCCACATATCATCATGCTCATGAGCCTCCACATTAACTGTGTCTCTAATCCAATCTTGCAAGGGTGCAGATCTTGCCTTTAATGGTCTGATTATTCTTTTGCATGCTGCATTCGCGTTCTCAAAGGCCAAAGATTCAATTATTATCCGACTAGCTTCTGAATCGGTGACCATTCTCTTTACTGCTGAAGCCAGTCTTTGTAAAAAATCTGTGAAAGATTCTTTTGGGCCTTGTGTAACTTTTGTAAATGACTCAGCTTTTTTTCCTGGTTCCTCAACTCTGTCCCATGCATTCAAGGCTGCCGTTCGACACAGAATTAAGGTTTGGATATCATATAGACATTGTGTTTGTAATGAAGCATATTGGCCTTCTCCAATAAGCTGATCCTGGCAGACTTGTATTCCTTTATCCCTCCATTGTTTTTCTATGTTTTTAGCTTCATCCTTGAAATAAATGTGCCACTGAATTTTCTGACTTGGCTCTAGAACAGCCTGTGTCAGGTCCCGCCAGTCCTGTGGTGTAATCCTATTATATGTCGACCAAGAGTTTAACATTTGCTTTACATATGGGGAATGCATGCCATAAGATACTATTGCCTCCTTAAACCTTCGTAAATCCATCATGTCAATTGGAGTCCAATTATTTTGTGTAGTCATTTGATCAGGTGACTGCTGTACGGTTACCGGATAAATTAAGGGAGACTGTGTGAAAAAAGGCTTTCTCTCTGGAACCTTATGATCTACAACTTCACTCTTAATTTCTTCTGTCTGAGTTTTTTCAGGTTTAACAAGTTTTTCTAAAGCTGTCATCCTGGCACTTAAATTGACTATCTTTTTAAATAGTAAAATGAGTATAAACATAGTAACAAACTGCATAATCCGATCAATATTAATCATCCCATACAGTTGTTCCATTGTCAGACTGCCTAAAATTGCAAACAAAGTCCAATTTTCTTCCAATGTACACAGAAAACCCATTTTTTTTTTAAATGTGGAAAAATTTTCTCTTTTAAATAGTTTCTTTTAAAATATCTGATATGTTAATTGACTTACCAAATCCGCGCAAAACAGTATAAATCCGAGGGAATTTCAAAACAGCCACCTAGTGTCCAAAGTGAATCGAGAAAGAGAGAGAGAGAGAGAGAGAGAGAGAGAGAGAGAGAGAGAGAGAGAGCAAGAGCAAGAAAGCGAGCTACCAAAAGCTTAAATCCAGCCACGTGTTGTGGCTTGAGCGGAGTCAAGCCTGGGCTAAACACTTCCTTAAACTCCGACCACGTGCGTTGGATTTACAGGCAGGTATCCTGTTCGGCAGGGCAGACCCAAGTTGTTTGTAGCACCGACTTTAAGTTAACTGCTTGGGGCTACGGTCAGTCTGGCCTGAACCTGGGAGCCGGCCGGCCTGGCCTAGGGAGCCGGCTGCCCGGGTGGGAAACGGGACCCGCCGCGACCCGCCGCAAGTCAAGCGGTTTCTTATGGATTCTTGTCACGTTGGGCGCCAAATGTAGATGTAACCAACCGCCTTATTAAATAATAAACACAAAGCCAATGTAAGGATGAAAGCCCAAAGAGGTCAGAGCTAAGAGTCTTACCCGCTTTTCCGCCAGCTAGCTTCTCCCGCCCAGAGACCTCTCCGAAAAGGAACTACTCCCTGTGTGTTCGTCTTTAAATAGGAGTTCTGTTCTGCCTTCTCATTGGTTGTAAACCCAACTACGTGACTGCCTCATTACTGCCTGTCTGTATAGACCTCCAGGTTTTCTATGGTTGGTATTGAGATTAAGGGCGTGTGTCTCCAATGTTGGCTGTATCCTTGAACACACAGAGATCTACCTAGTTCTGCTTACCAAGTGCTGGGATTAAAGGCGTGGACCACCACCGCCCTGGCTTTCGCTATGGCTTGCTAATAGCTCTGACCTCTAGGCAACTTTATTTATTAACATACAAATAAAATCACATTTCAGTACAAATAGAATACCACTATAACTGACTCTGATTTTGGGACCAAGAGTGTTATTTTGGCACTAGTTTCAGAGTCAGGGCATATTTCCTGGGTTCTGGGTTTGGGGATAAAGCGTTCATTTCTCTGGCTCAGGTCCCAAACACAGGCTGTGTTTCTTTCCCTGGTCCTAGGCCCCATGGCCAGGATTCTACTGTCCTGCTCTGTGATTGGTTGGTTTTGCAAGTCAGTTGGCCAAGGGCAGAAATGGCTTTGATTTGAGCCAAACTATGTTTTTTTTTTCCCCTACTGGCCTTATCTGAGCCATCTTTCCCTAGTTCTGGGCTCCAGGGTCAGGGTGGGTTTCTTTAGCCAGCCCCTTTTCTCTACAAGTTTTATAAACCTTCAGTGACCATGCTTGGAATTGCTTTAACTTGATAGAATAACCTGTCTGCCTACCCTATACCCAGTCCCCTCCCTCCTCATTGCCAAAGCCCAGACCCCACTGGGACAGAGAATCCCTGTTCTACCAGTGACCACACTTGACCACCAGAAGTCCAAGTAGACTGCTGCTGGCCATTGAACTCCTCCACTCACTCACTTTCTTGGTGCCTCAATCTCCTGCCCTCCATCAACTGAGATGGAGACTCCCTGCTCTATCTGAGGCAATGCCTGCTGCCAGAATTCCAGGCAGGCTGCCAATCCATGGACCTCCTTTATTCTCTTATTGCCCTCAAATGCTATCCCCAATTCCAACACCACCTGTATCACCATGTCTCAGCCCTCAATTTTGGTGGAGATCCCCTGCTGTATGGGAGGCCATGCTGGCCTACAAGTAGTCCAGCACTCAACTAGAGTGGACACTTCATGTTCAACCACAAGCCACATAAACCAGAAGAACAGAGAGGAAACAGAAACCAAGGAGCCATTCAACACTCATTCAACAAAGAAAACTCATAAATTGGCACCTAGACCTGTAATCACCCCAAACCCAGATGCCTAGAGGCTAGCTTAAGAACACAATCAACCATAGCTAAGGCAATCTATTTCCACTAGATCCCAGCTATCCTACTACATCAAGCCCTGAATAATTCTAGTACAGCTGAAGAACAAGAAAAAGACCTTAAAACCAACTTTATGAAGATGATTCAAGTTCTTAAAGAAGAAATAAGTTCTTTCAAGAAATCCAGGGAAACATAAACAATTGGAGAAAATGAATAAATCCCTTAAAGAAAGCCAAGAAACCCAAGGGAAAAGAATAAACAATAGAAGTAAAAGAAAAAAAAACTGTTCAAGACCTGAAAATGGAAAAAGAAGCAATAAAGAAAACAAACTGAGGGAATTCTGGAAATGGATCTAGGTAAGTAAACAGAACTACACATGTAAACATTACCAACAGAATATAAGAGATGGAAGAGAAAATTTTAGGTGTTGAAAGAACAATAGAAGAAATAGAAATAGATATATCTGTCAAAGAAAATGTTAAATCCTGGCACAAAACATCCAGGAAATCTGGCACACGATGAAAAGACCAAACCCGAGACTAATAGGAATAGAAGAAGGAGAAGAATCTTAGCTCAAAGGTCTGGAAAATACTTTCAACAAAATCATAGAAGAAAATTTTTATAACCTAAAGAAAGAGATTGCTATAAGAGTACAAGAAACTTACAGGACACTAAATAAATTGGCCCAGAAAAGAAAGTCCTCTAGTCTCATAATAGTCAAAAGGCTGAACACACAAAACAAAGAAAGAATATTAAAAGCTACAAGGAAAAAAAGAGCAAGTAACATATAAAGCAGACCTTTTAGAATTACACCCAACTTCTCAATGGAGACTCTAAAAGCCAGAAGGGCCTGGACAGATATTCTGCAGACTTTAAGAGATCACATATGGTAGCCCAGACTGCTATATCCAGCAACGTTTCAATCACCATAGAAGAAAACAAGATATTCCTTGAGGTTAATTTTAAACAATATCTATCTACAAATCCAGCACTACAAAAGGTACTAGAAGGAAAACTCCAATGCAATGAGGTTAACTACACCCTTGAAAATACAAGGAATAATTTTTCATCAGCAAAACCATAAGAATGGAAACACACACACACACACACACACACACACACACAATCACCACCACCACGACCATCACCATCATTAACCACAAAACAGGAGTTAGCAATCAATGGTCATTGATATCTGTCAATGGACTCAATTTCCCAATAAAAAAGACACAGACTAACAGAATGGATACAAAAACTGGATTCTTCCATCTTGCTGCATACGAGAAATACACCTCAACATCAAAGATAGATATTACCTCAGTGTAAAGGGCTGGAAAAAGATTTTCCAAGCAAATGGTACTAAGAAACAAACTGGTGTAGCCATTCTAATATCTAACAAAATAGACTTCCAAATAAAATTAATCAAAAGAGATGGTGAAGGAAATTTCATACTTATTAAAGGAAAAACTTATCAAGATAATGTTTCAATTCTTAATATTATGCTCCAAACACAAGGGCACACACATTTGTAAAAGAAACATTACTAAAGCTTAAATCACACATAGACCCTCACACATTAATAATGGAATACTGCAATACCCTACTCTCATCATTGGACAGGTCACCCCCACAAAAACTAAACAGAAATACTGGAGCAAAAGATGTTATGAATCAAATAGACCTAACATATATCTACAGAAAATTTCATCCAAACACAAAATAATATACCTTCTCAGCACCCCAGGGAACTTTCTCCAAAGTTGACCACATACTCAGTCACAAAGCAAGTCTTAATAGATACAAGAAAACTGAGATGACCCTGCATCCTATCAAATCACCAGGGATTAAAGATGAATTTCAACAACAACAGAAACAACAGAGAGCTTACAAATTCATGGAAACTGAAAATCTCTCTACTGAATGACTACTGAGTCAAGACAGAAATAAAGAAATCAAAGACTTGCTAGAATTTAATGAATTTTAATACCCAAACTTATGAGACACAATGGAAGTACTTCTAAGAGGAAAGTTCATTGCACTAAGTGCTTATATAAAATTGGAAAGATCTTATACTAGCAACCTAAGAGCACACCTGAAAGCTCTAGAACAAAAAGAAGCAAGCGCAACCAAGAGGAGTAGCTAGCAGGAAATAAACTGAGGACTGAAATCAATAAAATAGAAACAAAGAGAACAATACAAAGAATCAATGAAACAAAGAGTTGGTTCTTTGAGCACATCAGCAAGATAGACAAATCCTTATCAAAACTAACTAAAATACACAGGGAGAATATCCTAATTAACAAAATACAAAAGAAAAGGGGGCCCTAACAACAGAAACCTAGGAAATCCAAAGAATCTTAGAAAATCTTAAAGAAATGAATAATTTTCTCAATAGATACCACTAAGCAAAGTTAAATCAAGATGACAAACATTTTAAATAGATCTATAACCCCTAAGGAAATAGAAGCTGTCATCAAAAGTCCCCAACAATAAAAGGAACCCAGGGTCAGAAGGTTTTAGTGCAGAATTTTACCAGACTTTCAAAGAAGAGCTAACACCAATACTCCTTAAAGTATTCCATAAAACAGAAACAGAAGGAACATTGCCAGATTCATTTTATGAAGCCACACTCACCCTGATACACAAACTACATGAAGATTCAACAAAGAAAGTGAATTACATATCAATTTCCCTCACGAACATAGATGCAAAAATAATAAAACAGTAGAGAACTGAATCCAAGAACATATCAAAAAGATCATCTACCATGTCAAAGCAGCCTTCATTCCAAAGATTCAGGGATAATTCACCATACAAAATTAAGACAATGTAATCCAATGTATAAACAAAGAAAAAAGACACATGATGTTCTTGTTAGACGCTGAAAAGCTTTTGACAAAATCCAACACCCCTTATTGATAAAAGTCTTGAAGAGAGTAGGAATACAAGGAACATCCATCAACATAATAAAGAAAATTTACAGCAAGCCTATAGCCATAATCAAATTAAATGGAGAGAAATTCAAAGCAATCCCACTGAAATTGGGAAGACAAGGCTGTCCAATCTCATCTATCTATTCAATATAGCAATTGAAGTTCTAGCTAGTGCAATAAGACAACTAGTCGAAGGTGATCAAGGGGATACAAATTGGAAAGGAAGAAGTAAAAATATTTCTATTTGCAGATGATATAGTAGTGTATACATAAGTGACCCAGAAAATTCTAGAAGGAAACTCCTACAGCTGATACACAACTTCAGTGAAGTGACTAGATACAAGATCAACTAAAAAAATCAGTAGCCCTACTACATACAAATGACAAACTGACTGAGAAAGAAATCAGGGAATTAACACTCTTCACAGTAGCCACAAATAATACAAAATTTCTTGGGGGTAATTTTAACTAAGCAAGTGAAAGACTTCTGACATAAACCTTAAGTCTTTGAAGAAGGAAATTGAAGAAGATATCAGAAGATGGAAAGATCTCCCTGTTCATGGATCAGTAGGATCAACATAATAAAAATGGCCATCCTACCAAAAGTAATCTACAGATTCAATGCAATCCCCATCAAAATTCTAACATAATTCTTTATTGACCTGGAAAGGGCAACACTCAACTTCATATGGAAAAACAAAAAACCCAGGATAGCTAAAACAATCCTGAACAATAAAAGAACTTCTGGAGGCATCACCATCTCTGATTTGAAGATATAAAACAGAGCTATAGTAATAAAAACCACATGGGATTGGCATAAAAACAGACACATTGATCAAGGGAATCACATTGAATACTCAGACATAAATCCATACACCAATGGATACCTGGTTTTTGATAAAGAAGCCAGAAAGATGCAATGGAAAAAGGAAAGCATTTTCAACAAATGATACTGGCACAACTGGATGTTGGCATGTAAAAGAATGCAAATAGATCAATATTTATCACCCTGCACAAATATCAAGTCCAAATGGATCAAAGACCTCAACATATATCCAGACACACTGAAACTGATAGAAGAAAAAGTGGGGAATAGCCTTTAATGCATTGGCACAGAAAACAATTTCCTGAACAGAACATTGATAGTCACTAAGATAAACAATTTATAATTGGGACCTCATGAAACTGAAAAGCTTCTCTAAGGCAAAGGACACTGTTAATAGGATAAACAACAACTTACAGAATGGGAAAACATTTTTATCAAGTTCACATATGATAGAGGGCTAATATCCAAAATATATAAAGAACTCAAGAAACTAGGTATCAACAACCAAACAACCCAATTAAAAATTGGGTACAGATCTAAACAAAGAATTCTCAATAGAGGAAACTCAAATGGCTTAGAAACACTTGAAGAAGTGTTCAAAATCCATAGCCATCAGGGAGATGCAAATCAAAACAACTCTTAGATTCCATCTTACACGTGTCAGAATAACTAATTCAAAAACACAAGTGACAGCTGATGCTGGTGAAGATGTAGAGCAAGGGAAACACTCCTCCATTGCTGGTAGAAGTACAAATTTGCATAGATACTTTGGAAATCAATATGGCAGTTTCTCAGAAAATTGGGAATCAATCTACCTTAGAACCCAGCTGTACCACTCCTGGTCATGTGTCCAAAGGATGCTCCATCCTACCACAAGGTCAGTTGCTCAGCTATGTTCATATCAGCTTTATTCATAAAATCCAGAAACTGGAAACAACCTACATCTCCCTCAACTGAAGAATAGATAAAGAAAATGTGGTACATTTATACAATGGTATATAATACAGCTGCTAAAAAAATACCATCATGAAATTTTTAGGCAAATGTATGGAACTAGAAAAAAAATATCCTGAGTGAAGTAACCCAGACCCAGAAAGACAAACATGGTATGTACCTACTTGTAAGTGGACATTGTCTGTTAAGTAAAGAATAATCATGCTACAATCCATGGACAGAGAGCAGCTAAGTAACAAGGGTGATCCATTGATCCTTGGGGATGAGAAATAGAATAGATTTTGTGGGTGGACTGGAGGTATATGGGGAATAGAAGGGATCTGGCTGTGAGGGGTTGGAGGGAAAGATCATGGGGAGAGAGGACTAGAATTGAGGGCATTTTGAGGGTGATGCAATTGAACCTCCCTGGAATCTATGAAGTTGACCCTAGCAAAGAATCCTAGTAATGGTGGATATGGACCCTGAACTGGATATCTTCTGAGACCAGGCAAGGCTTCCAGTGGTGGGACTGGGACATCAACCCAGCCACAAAACTTTTGACCTATAATTTGTCCTGCCTGCAAGATGTGCTGGGACAATGGAGGCAGAGAACTTGTGGGAATGGCCAACCAATGACTGGGCCAATTTGAGGCCCATGTGTAGATGTAACCAACCGTTTTATTAAATAAGAAACACAGAGCCAATACAGAGATGAAAGCCAAGAGGTCAGAGCAATAGCTAAGAGCTAAAAACCTTACCCTTCACTGTTGCTGTTGTTGTACCTCTCCGAAAGAGACCTACTTCCTGTGTCTGTCTTTTTTAATAGAGTTTCTGTTCTGCCTTCTCATTGGTTGTAAACCCAACCACATGACCTCCTAGTCACTGCCTGTCTGTACAGACCTCCAGGTCTTCTATGGTTGGTATTGAGATTAAAGGCGTGTGTCTCCAATGCTGGCTGTATCTTTGAACACACAGAGATCTACCTAGCTCTGCCTACCAAGTGCTGGGATTAAAGGTGTGCACCACCACCGCCCAGCATTCGCTATGGCTTGCTAATAGCCCTGACCCCCGGGCAACTTTATTTATTAACATACAAATCACATTTCCGTACAAATAAAATATCACTATATTTCCCCTTTTCTATTTTAATAAAAAGAAAAAAGCCATGGTTACCTTTGTAGAGCTTTACTGGGAGGGAGAGAGGGAGGAAGAGGAGGAGGAGACAGAGACAGAAACAGAGAGAGGGACCATGTGGAGTGGGGGGAGTCCAGAAGGAGAGAGTGCATAAAAGAGGAGAACGCACAGAGGGCATGCCCGCTTTTTTTTTTTAATTTATTTTATTTTATTTTACAATATAATTCAACTTTACATATCAGTCATAGATCAACCCGTTACCCCTCCTGCCAACCCCCCCCTCTCCCCGGCCCACCCCCCCATTTCCATCTCCTCCAGGGCAAAGACTCCCCCAAGGATTGAGATCAACCTGGTGCACTCAGCCCAGGCAGGTCTAGTCTCCTCCTCCCAGGCTGAGCCAAGGGTCTCTACTAAGCCCCAGGTTTCAAACAGCCAATTCATGCACTGAGCACAGGACCCGGTCCAACTGCCTGGATGCCTCCCAAACAGATCAAGCCAATCAACTGTCTCACCCATTCAGAGGGCCTGATCCAGTTGGGAGCCCCTCAGCCATTGGTACACAGTTCATGTGTTTCCATTTGTTTGGCCACTTGTCTCTGTATTCCATCCATCCCTGGTCCCAACAACTCTTGCTCACATAAACCCTCCTCCTTTTCGCAAATTGGACTCCCGGAGCTCCACCCAGGGCCTGACTGTGGATATCTGCATTCAGTTCTCTCAGTCATTGGATGGGATTTCTAGCACGACAATTAAGGTGTTTGGCCATCCTATCACCAGGGTAGGTCAGATCGGGCTATTTCTCGACTATTGCCAGCATTCTATTGTGGGGGCATCTTTGTGGATTTCTGTGGGCCTCTCCTCCCCCAAGATCCAGCTATACCACTCTTGGGCATATACCCAAGGAATGCTCAATCATACCACAAGGGCACTTGCTCAGCTATGTTCATATCAGCATTATTTGTAATAGCCAGAACCTGGAAACAACCTAGATGCCCTTCAACCGAAGAATGGATAAATAAACTGTGGTACATATATACAATGGAATACTACTCAGCAGAGAAAAACAATGACATCATGAGGTTTGCAGGCAAATGGAGGGATCTAGAAAAAATCCTCCTGAGTGAGGTAACCCAGACTCAGAAAGACAAACATGGTATGTACCCACTCATAGGAGAATACTAGTTATGGAACAAGGATGACTGGACGGCCACTCACAACACCAGGGAGGCTACCTGGAAAACAGGACACCAAGAAAGACATGGGGATCGCCCAATGATGGAGAAATGGATGAGATCTACATGAACAGTCTGGACGTGAGTGGGGGTAATGAGAGGCGAGGGGCGAGGGAAAGAGAACGTGGGGGAGCGGGAGATCCCCAACTGGATCAAGAACAGAGAGGGAACATAAGGAATGTTCATGGTAAATGAAGACCACATGAGAATAGGAAGAAACAAAGTGCTAATTCACTTTCTATCCTAACTAATCTTCAACTATAACTAACTAATCTTCAATTATAACTAACTAATCTTCAACTATAACTAACTAATCTTCAACTCCCTCAGAGACCTAAGAAGGAAATAATATTACCTAACAAAAATAAAAACAGGAAGTGCATGCAAGCAGCTTCCAAAAAAATTGTGAGTTGACAGAAACAGCCAGCTGCCTGGACAGTCACCTGAGGTTTCTCCGCAGTGTTGGGGCATCATCTTCAGCCTATAGGCTTAGCGTATCTGACAGACTCATTTGTGAAGTAGGATGTACACAAGGTCAACAGTTCAACCTCACATTGGGTGAGAGCAGTCCATGTACTGAAAAACACCTGAAATCCACTAGTGTCATGTCATGATTCAGGATTAAATTTAAATTCTGGAAATTGTTGATGTTTTTTGAATTCAGCTGTCCATTCTTCTTGGCTGTGTATATGTGGCTTCATCTCAGCATCCTGTTCTTCTCCATATCCCTCTATTAAATGCCAGTCTACTATTGAGAGGCGTGAG
>CABHPH010081183.1:658-10792 GCA_902168325.1 Peromyscus nudipes | reverse complement strand
TTTATAGATCAAGAAAAAAACTACATGTGCTCAGAATTAGAAATGATACTATTTTAGAAGATACAGAGACTGCCAGATACCTTGGGGAAAAGAGACAAGAACAAGATAAAGTGGGAAAAGTGGTTGTTTCCAGAAACAATGAACCACTGGTTTTATTTAAATCATAAAAATAGTTACTGGTCAGTCATCTCACTTATTTATTCTACAAAATGTATTCATTATGGAGGATATAGAGATGAGGAGGATATAGTTCTCACCACATCCTCTTCAGGGGACACAGAAACATGGGGTAAAAAGGCAATACGATGTGTCTTGTGTTATAAGAGAGGTGTGTAGACACTGCTATGGCAATACAGATGAGAGAAAGTAATTCTGTCTGAGTGTGTGGTCAAGGCCAGATGCAGACAGGAAGTGACATTTGAGCTGGTCTTTAAATAATGAATAGGAATTCCCCCAGTAATCAAATAGAAGGAGCAGCATAGGCGAGTAAAACACACAATTGAGTTATAGAAGAATTGCAGCATCTGCCTGAGAAAAACATCATGAGATGGACTCAGAAAGGAAGAATGAGTCTGGCCTGGAGTCCTTAATAAGAGATTACAGTGTAGGTTAGGAAATTTTAGGGCACATTTCAAAAACACATGGTTTGTATATGTTCCTGGGGGGAAACGTACTCATGGTTTAGGACTCATGATGTCAGGCAGGGAGGTATGTCTAATAAATATTAAATAGAAAGAAATTTTTTCAACAAGGGAGATTTCTAATATAAAACAAACATTCAGGTACCAGAAGTGAACAGATGGAAACTGTTTGGGAAATGATGCTCTTTGCCACAGTAATTATGTGCATGCTCACAAGAAATGAAGTAGAACCTACGTGACCAGAACAAGATAATAGTAAGTGATATAAACCGTGACTTGAATATGTCAAGACATTGGATGTAAGTAATTGACATGTAAAGATGTCCATTCTTAAGGCTGATTTAGAATTGTGATGCTGTTTCAATGAAAATCTCAGTGAATTTAAAAGTATGTAGGAATATTGAGACCACATAAAGGCAATTTTGAAAAACAAGGACTAATGGGAAAGACTTCTTATTTATGGATATAGATTAAAATAGTTGAAATAGAATGGTATTGGAACTAAACAGAACATGACCCAAAGATTACCAGAACACCAGAAAGAGCTTAGAAATAAATTCCAATGGGCAGAAAATAAGTCACAGAAAACTAACAGCAAAAATAATTTATTCTATAAGTGACACTGACAGAATGTGTGAGCCATAAAGATCATAATCGTATCTTTATGCTGAGCCACATGTAAGAGCTTGACTTTATTGTATCAGTCAGGGGTCATGATCACATGACAGACTGATTCTTCAGAAGAAAGCTTTATTATTATTTATTCTGTAGAGTCTGTCTGAAGGTCCAGGCTGGAGACATCGTTTGTAGGAGTAATAGCTAACAGCAGAGTGTGAACTGGTCCAGTGAGCAGTAGGGCGATAATCATGGCTGACACCATTATCTGGGGATTCAACTTCACTGCCACTCAGCCCTGAAATGCTGTTTCTGCATCAGACTCAAGACACTTGCCACCAGAGACTTCCCACTAGCTAGCTCTTCAGGGTTGATGTCTCTGGTGGGTGAGTAAATGCAGTTGGTTCATATGCCTATGCTAATGTAGATGGACAATTCTTGCTTTCTGCTTTGAATAGAAAGGACTGGAGACTGGGTATTCTCCATGCATAGTCTGGGTGTTTGAGATATTCTGGATCACTCAAACAACTTGAGGATGGCCAGTGGGATTAGAAGACATGGCATTAGAATCTTTCCTTTGTTCAGATGAGGAACTGATTAAAAAGATTAAAAAATGTCACCAAGTCTCTGAAACTAGGAAGTGACAGAGTAAGGACCTGAAGTCTTTCTAGCTCCAAAAGCCATGTGCTGTTAGCCAAGGACACACTATATAATGACTCACAAAAAAGAAAACCTTGGGCAAAATCCTAAAAAGACAGGAGTGTTATTGGTTGTTTTCACTCTTTGCTCTTATTCTTTGGGTGTTTGTCACTCAGCTTCCAAATAAATCACACACGGAGTCTTATTCTTAATTATAAATGTCCAGCCTTAGCTTGGCTTGTTTCTAGCCAGCTTTTCTTAAATTATTCCATCTACTATTTGCCTCTGGCTTTTATCTTTCTCCATTCCGTGTACCTTTCTTTACTTCTTGCTCCATGGCTTGCTGTGTAGCTGGGTGGCTGGTCTCTGATGTCTTCCTCTCTTTCTCCTTTTCTTGCTCCTCCTTCCTTGATCTTTTCCTCCCAGATTTATACTCCTATTTATTCTCTCTGCCTGACAACCAGCCTATCCTTTCTCCTGCCTGGCTATTGACCAGTCAGCTCTTTATTAGACCACTCAGGTATTTTAAACAGGAAAGTAACACAGCATCACAGAGTTAAACAAATACATCATAAAAGAATGCAACACATCTTTGCATCATTAAAACAAATGTTCCACAGCATAAACAAATGTAACACATCTCAAAATAATATCCCACAACACAGGAGTTTTCAAGTTCAGTGCAGCTGGAACAGGGTTCCTTGAGAAGGAGCAGTAGACGATGAGAGGAAGATAGGATGACAGTGTCAAGGTTGTGTCCACTCCAGTTATAGGTTGCACCCACAATTGCCAGTATGATGGTATTTGGAAATGGGACTTTTGAGAGAGAATTAGCTCATAATGTTGGAATCCCCATGATGGAATTAGTGCCCTTATAAAGAGAGACCCAGGAGAGGAAGTAGATTGTTCCCTCCCTCCCTCTCAGGGTCCATCAGTAAACCTGAAAGAGATACTGAACCCAATCGACCCTTGATCGGGGACTTTCCAGCCTCCTAAACTATGAGAAATAAATGTGTCTAAGCCCCCCAGCTTATGGTGTTTTGTCACAGCAGCTTGAGTGACCAACACAAGTGGTGTGGTTTGGAACCCAGAGTAGAGGAGAAGAAATGAATGGCAAAGGCCAGAAGATTTATAGCCCAACTGTGTTTCATGTCAGGGAGAATCCAGCACCAATAATTGTTTATCAGTGTCTTTTCTGGAAGCCCTTCCTCCCTGATTTTCACTGATTTTCTCCTCTGTCTTGCTCACCTGTCCTCTCCTACTTCATCAACTATATAAAAATACCTATTGTAATTAATTGTACATTTAAAGGAGGAGCGACAGGGCTATAAAATGTTGAGGAATTGTTTTATATGTGAAGGGAGGGATCAGAACATGCTACTGCTTGAGTTACCTAATGGAAGACAGAAGCAAATGCTTGCAAGCATTTGGAAGGCCCCTATGTAAGACAGAATTCCCCTTTACCCCTCTGTCGTACTCCAGAAGTGAGAAAGAAGGCTACTAGAATGGAGTAAGATTTGTACTCAGCTTTAAAAAGACATTCTCAACAGGTTGGGAAGAAATGTATAAAGGAAATGGCCAAGGTGAGGGACATTAAGAAAGGTCCCTTCGGAGTTCCATAGGAAGGAATTCTTTGTGGAACCCAGGGGGTCAGCACATTATGGCTGAGAATGAGCAGGTGATGGACAAGAGGGAGCTGGGGGAGAGAATGAGTCTGTTGACCTCTAAGTTATCTTAAATTCTCAGAGGGCACATAATCAGATATCACTAAGTTTTCCTTATTTAAGTAAGTAGGATATAATTATTGAAAAAATGATCCAACAACTTTTGAGGCCATGACAACTTCTGATAGATGGGAGGAGGGCAGGATGAGAAGGTGGCCTTGTTCAGAGAGATGCTCTGGTGCCTTTGACATCAATTTTCTTCTTTGGATGACAACTCAACAGCACAATCCATGGAGAGCAATGAATTTTTACTGAATGAAAAATAAATAGCAATAAAGAGCACAGAATTGACAACACTAGGGAGACAGAAAGGGAAAAAGAAAAGTAGGATTTCTTTCCTAGGAAAAGCAAGTTGCTATAAGGCAATGATTACAATAAAACTATTAAGTCTATTTTTATAATTATTGGACAGCTGCGGTGTGACAGACACTATATAGCAAGTTTTGCAAACACTGTTTCAGTTCATTTAAAAAACCCCAGGATGTAATCATATAATTGCCTATTTCATAGATAGATGTGAAGTTATTATTCAGCTGTTAGCAAGTCATGCTGGAATTATTAAACAGGCCATTTAAATATATTATACATAGATCTTCAGCATTTGAAGTTCATATATAAGACTTCATAATCCTAAGTTTGTGTGACAAGAAGCTATTTTTGTCATGCTATATCAATTAGACATACAGATCTAGCAGCTCCTTCTTATCTACCCTTGGATGGAGCTGGACTAAGTTCTATAGCCAGATGGATCCAGTTAGGATTGATGGTGGTTCTCAATGTTTATAAAGAACAATTTCATGTTCATCTACCCATCTGCTTGGTAGCCATGCAACCATGAAATAGAACAGCTTTGGCATATTTATTCCTGCTTCTTCCTGTCATGCAGGAATGGGGATGACATGGTCACTTAGAAGTCTGACTGTCCATTTAGGAGCACATTAGAACACTTAGTAGAATACAATTCTAGAACATGAACTTTTCTTCTTCTTCTTCTTCTTCTTCTTCTTCTTCTTCTTCTTCTTCTTCCCCTTTAGAGAGATGATTGTGGTTCAGTTAATCATGCAGGTACTGTTTGGATTGACCAACTCCTTCTCAGAGATGCTCACCACAGTCTTCGGTCAGTTTTCCAAATGATTAATCTGAACACATCCCTAACAGAGTACAGAACCCCTCCTTGTCAGTCAGTCCTTTCCTTTGTCTTTTAATTGTACATATATATGTTCATGTATGGGAATGTGTGTTCCTCTTGGTGTACATGTGTGTAGAGGCCAAAGGTCAATGTCAAATGTTTTCCTCAATTGTTTCACCACCTTTGTATTTTTTACAGTGTGTGTGTGTGTGTGTGTGTGTGTGTGTGTACATATATGCACACATACATGTGCCATAGCAGGTGCACGGAGTTCAAAGAACAACTTGTGGGGGGTGAGTTCTCTTCTTCCAACATGTGTATTCTAGGGATTGGGCTCAGGTCATCAGGCTTGGTGGAAAGTGCCTTTACCCACTGAGCCACCTCACTAAATTCATCTTTATTTTTTGAGATAGTGTATACCTTTGAACCTGGAGCTCACCAATTGTCTAGACTGGCTGAGTAGTGACCTCTAGGGATCCACCTGTCTCTACCTCCCTGGCATTAGAATTACAGGTGTGGCTCGCCACACTCATCTTTTACAGGAATGCTGGGCTTTGAACTCAGATTCTCATGCTCACCTAGCAGGCAGGTCTATGAGGCATCTGAGGCATCCCTCAGCCCCCTGTTTTGTCTTTCTTAATAATCCTGCTGCCTTCTGTTCAGACTTGTATTGACAAACCAAGGGAGGGACGAAATGTAAATATCAGTTTATAGCCAGGTACTCCTGGAGTTTCAACGGACAGTCTCTGAAAATGAAGACAATAACAGACACTTACGTTCTGCCACAGGACTATAAAATATGTTTCTTTGCAATATCTTATAGGTGATAATATTTTCCTCAGCATGTTGTTTCCATAGGCACCGAAGTCTGGGAACAACATGAATGAGTCTGTGTAATTCTTAATGTATTTTTCAGGCTCGGCCTCTTTGAAGCTCTGTAACTTCCTCTGTGTCCCACAAAGAACACTGGCCAATATTGGACCCTGCTGACTTTCTCACATGTCCTATCATACTCCACATTGCCCTTTAGTAAATCATTCACCTTAAGGTTACCTACACTCAAACGAAGAAGCAGGAGCTGTCCATAGAAACTGTGATGCCCTTCTAGGCAGGAACCCAACTACAGACGTCAGACATAGAGCACTGTCACACTTCTTGCTATGTGTCTTGCTTCTCCCTCTGCCTATTTCCAAGTGGAAACAAAGAAGTAGCTTTCACTGCCTGGCCTGAGATCTAGTTAATTCACAGATCTAAGAAATGATAGGACTTAAAGAGACATTACCTCATCAGATAGAGCACTACTCTTCTAACTATGAACTGGGCAAAACCAATAGAATGGAATGTTATCTGTTAAATATTGTCACAGAACCTGTTATCATTGAGAGGAAGCTTTGTCTAAGTTTGAATCAGAGTTGACGTTAGTAATTTGTTCAATCAATAGAGATAGCAAGAGTGTCATTCTGATGTTTATGATGTCAGGTCATAAGAACTTCTGGCTTCCATTTGGGCCTCTTGGAGAGTTCATTGACACTTTTTCTAGGAATACAGATACAAAGCAATGAGAGTCCAGGCCATATGGAGACAGTTGACATCCAGGACTGAGCTCCTGGCTGACAGCAGCATCCACTGCCAGCCATATGGCAGAGTCCTTTTGGATCTCCACAGAACAGGTGAGTTTTTCAGATCTGCAGCCCCAGCCTACCTCTGACTACATCTGCACAAAACTCACCAAGCAAAACCACCTGCTAGAGCCCAGAGCATCATGAAATAACATTAATATGATTTTAAGTCCTCAGTTGTTTTCTATGTAGTAGTATATATAAACATAGGTTTTTAATGTATTATATAATACAGAAACAACAGGGGTGGAGAGATTGCTTGTGTGCTATGCAAATGTGAGTACCATGTGAGGACCTGAGCTTGAATCTCCAGCACCCACTTAAAACCAGACATAGTCATGCATGCCTGTAACCCCAGCATTGGTAGTGAAGACAGGTGGGGTCTGGGAGCTTTCTGGCTAGCCAGCTTAGCTGACATGGAAGCAGGAATCTTCAGATTCAGTGAGAGACTCAGTCTCAAGAAATAAGGTGGAGAACCATAAAGAAAGATACCCAGCATCCTCCTCTGACCTCCTCATGCACACACATGGGAATATACAACCTGTACATACATGTGTATACAACACACACACACACACACACACACATACACACACACACACAGGATACAAAGACTGAGTGTGTTGTGTGTATGTATATATATGTGTGTATGTGTGTTACATGAGTGTAAGTGCCCATGGAGGCCAGAAGAGGACACTGGAATTGGATTCCATGGAGCATCTCAATAAGAATTAACAATAAGATCAAACAAGATGCAAAATCTGCAGAAGTAAAAAAAAATAAGGCTCAAAATAGAAATGAGTAAACTATAGACAGATTGAAAATTATACATGATGAATGAAAGAAAATTATGTTCTTAAAAGTGACCATCAAAAGAAAATGCTACAATAGATATATAACTAAAACTCAAAGGATCATTAGTGAACATTCTAAAAATCCTTATGCTGATAAGTTGGAAAATACTTGGAGAAATGAAAGGTATCTGGGTACACATAACTTACCAACATCAAACAAAAAATATAAAGCCCTAAAATAGAGCAGCAATAGGTAAAGACATTGAAGCAGTGAGGAAAGAATCTTCCAACAAACAGGCAAGCCAACCAAAGCAGAGCCCAGTCGCTGGTGGGCTAATTGCTGAATTTTGTCAGACCGATAAAGAAGAACCAACGCTAATGGTCCTCAAATGCATTTCATAAAATCAAAAGGGAAGGGACTCCTTAAAGCTCACTTAATAAAGACAGAATCATTCTGATACCAACACTTGATAAGGACCCAGAGAAAAATATGGATCTGTATCCTTGAAGCACATAGATGCAAAAATCTTCATGGAATTTCCTGCCAAATTCAACAATACACAAAAACTCATATGGAATAGTCAAGCTGGCTTCATCTCAGGCATGCACACGTGCTTCAAGAGACACAAATCAACAAACGCAACACAGCACAAAGTCAAGTTAAAGACAGAGTCACACAGTCTTCTTAAGAGGTGAGGGAAAGGACTTGGATAGAAATTGGGATCTCCTCTTGATCCAAGTCCTGAAGAAATAAGGTATAGAAGGATTATACTTTAAGATAATGACACAATAAAGGTCATGTCAAATCAAATGGGGGTCAAACTGAAAGCATTTTCCCTGAGGTCAGGAGCATTTCTGCTATTCACACCCAACGCGCTACTAGAAATGTTAGGTGCTACGATCAGGTGAGAGAAAGGAAGAATGGAGCAGATTGGAAAGGAAGAGATCAAACTACTCCTGCTTGCCAAAGATAGGAATTGCTACATAGAAAATCCCTAAGACACCACTGAAGACTTTAAAAATACTAAACAAATTCAGTAAAGTAGCAGGATATAAAACCAATACATAAAAATCAATAGATTTTCTGTGCACAAATAATGAACTTATTGACAAGAGAAAGAAACCAGGAAAATAATTCCATTCACAATAGCTAAGAAGGAAATACTCAGAAACAAAACCCAGCTAAGGATGTGAAAGGCCTTTGCAAAAAATTACAAGACCATGACAAAAGAAGCAGACAGACACTGAAAAGTGGGAAGATCCCCCATGGTCATGGGTCTGCAGAATCAATGTTGCTTAAATGCCTACACTATTAAATAGATGTACAAATTCAATGCAATACTCATAAAGTACCACTGACATTCTTCACAGAAATAGACAACCTCCTTAAATTCATTTAGAAGCACTAAGGACCTCTAGTGACAAACACAACCCCAAGCAGAAAAAACAGTGCTAGAGGTATCATGATACCTGATATAAAAACACATGGTAAGACCATAACAACTAACCCCCATGGTGGTGATATTGTGTTCCCCAAAATATTGTGCACCCTAATAAACTTATCTGGGGTCAGAGAACAGAACAGCTACTAGTTATAGAGGCCAGAAAATGGTGGCACACATGCCTTTAATCCTATCATTCCAGAGGCAGAGATCCACCTGGATCTCTGTGAGTTCAAGGCCACACTGGAAACAGCCAGGCATGGTAACAAGAGCCTTTAATCCCAGAAGTGGTGTCAGAAAGCAGAAAGGTATTTAAGGCATGAAACCCAGGAGCTAGTCTGGTTAAGCTTTTAGGCTTTTGAGCAGCACAGTTCAGCTGAGAGGCATCCAGTCTGAAGAAATAGGAACAGCTGAGGAATTGGCAAGGTGAGGTGGCTGTGGCTTGTTCTGGAAGTTCTCTGATCTTCCAGCATTCACCCCAATACCTGGCTCCAGGTTTATTTTTATTAATAAGACTCTTTAAGATTCATGCTACACCCCATGGTGTTGGCATAAAATCCCCACATCTAGAGCAAACCCAATAGAGGACTGAGAAAGAACCTTCTCATACCCTGCTTACTGATTCTTAAGAAAATTGCCCCAAATGGGAGAACTTTGTTTTCCCACATATTAAAAAAAAACACACAAAAAACTCTAAATAGAGCAAAGGCCTGAGACTTTGGAGCTATATACCACAATGGAATTATATTCCTCCATAAAGGATAAGACTATGTCATTCTTGTGAGAAAATATATAGAATATAATTATCATGTCAAGTGAGAGAAAGCAAACTTAGAAACTGTTTTCTCTCCTATGTAGTAACTTAAAAGAAGTGAAGTGAGCATAGAAAGGCTTTTGAGGACTGGGAAGGGTGTGAGGAAGCAGGAGAAGAGAAAGACTGGGAAGGGTGTGAGGAAGCAGGAGAAGAGGTAAAGGTGGTAGATCTGATCAATGCATAACTACGTCTTAGTCTGGGTTTCTATTGCTGTGAAGAGACACCATGAGCAAGGCAACTCTTACGAAGAAAACATTTAATTGGGGCTGGCTTACAGTTTCAGAGGCTCAGTCCATTATCACCATGATGGGGAGCATGGTGGCATGCAGGCGGATGTGGTGCTGGAGCTGAGAGTGCTACATCTTGCAGGCAACAGGAAGTCAACTGACAGGCACACTGAGGGAAGCTTGAGCAAAAGAGACCTTAAAACCCGCCCCTACAGTGACACACTTCCTCCAGCAAGGCCATATCTCCTAATAGTGCTATTTTCTTTCAAACTACCACACCATGTATGTACGGAAATGTAGCAAAACTCACTAATTTATACTATCAGTGTAGAAAGTTATTGTGTTGATGAAAGGAAAACAATCAGGTTGACTTATGTTCGAATATATAAATAAAATGTTATTAACTTACTGTGTACACTGTGTTTTGAAGTTCATGTATATTGTGGAATCACTAAATCTAGTCAGTTAACTTATTTCCTTTATATAAGTC
>CABHPH010081181.1:0-10035 GCA_902168325.1 Peromyscus nudipes | reverse complement strand
CCCCCCCCCCCCGCCCTTTTTAAGCCTGTTTTGTCAATCAAAGAGTCATTAAAGTACAACATGATCCTCAGGGGGCACTCAACAGAAGGACAGGAGGTCAATCCCAACCTCAAAGGGTAAGGATAAGAGTTAAAAAAGGGACAGAACATTCCTCCGGTTCATTGTCTAAGCCCTAATTCCGGTACCTCACAACTACTTTCGGTAAGCAAGTACAGAATGTCCACGAGAAGTCCTACGAGCTCTAGGCTGGCAACAGCACATTTTAAGACATTTTTTTTATTATTCTCTTCTTTATTTAAGATACTAAGTTTAAGAGTGAGAACTGATCTATTACATAGTGCACAGCAAATACTGTATTATTATCACCTATTATCCTACTTATAAGTTCACTCTAAACAAAAATAAAAAAAATGTCCTATGTGGTAAAGCAGCTTTAAAATGGAGAAATGTTCTCCACTCATTCACATAAAGGCATAAAGAAAGTAGCCATGGGCAGGACTCGGCTTGAAGAGGGGTAATAATTCAAGGAAGAAGCCAAGACCAAATATCAGAGATCTCCCAGAGTTTTTACCTCTCTGTTCAGCAGAGGGAACAGCACTAAGAAGCATCTATATTTTTCATTCCTTCAATAACTATCATACCACACATTCCAAAATGGCTCCACAGAAAACATGCCAAAGAAGACAGCAGAAACACTCACTGGTAAGTTATTGCCTTTGTATAATATACATTTGAAGGGAGGTACAAATGTAAAAGCAGATGTGTAATATATGGCTGGCATCATTTTTATTTTCTTATACATCTTGCTACTGTCTGGGGGCAATGCTCTAGCGACTGCTGCAATAGAATAGCTGCTTTCTCTCTCCATACACAGTTTGACAGCATTTATTCTCTCCTTCAGTGAACATAATTACTTCACATATGGAACCTGTGATAGCCTACAGGCATCTGAGAGAAACCAGAATCATGCAATCTGTCCCCTTTGCAAGCTTAATTTACATTCACAAGTGTCATTTTATTAGGGCTAGCATCATAGAGGATAAAAATTACAGGTCAGCTATGGCATGTCACTGGGAAGTGTGTTTAAGTCAATAACGTGGCATTATTATGTTTGGGTAACTTTTACAAGGAAGATCTCACAGAAGGAACCTGACCCCATTTCTTATTTTCCAGCTTAGCCATTCCTCACAAGGTAATTCATTTGGAAATAGAGATTGTAACAAATAGTTTAGCCTGCTGTAAATATCTGCTGTGTGTCATATACTTCTATATAACTTTGTAAGGATCTATAATCTTAATAGACATGGGAGATTTACCAGCTAGCTAGGAAGTGGGCATGTTTGGATTTGTGTAATGAAAGATAACTGTTATAAGCTTTAGCTTTTTATTTTGGCCTATTAGGGCAAAGAACTTAAGAAGATGCAGTTGTTGCCCCCCTTCAGCATAAATTAAACAATGCTATTGTTTTGCCAGATGTTCCCTGTGATAGGAGACAAGAAAAAAGTAGGACACCATGACAATTAATGACTGCTTCTCTGTGAACAGTGAAGTAGACACAGGAGGCCATTTGTATTCCCTTCCCACTGATGACATCATAAAGACTTTAACACAAAAAGGTAGAGATGTTCAGTAAGGTCTAAACTATGATTTCTTCATGATACCACCTTTGTTGATAAGTAACAAAGCATAATTTTCAGATGGTGAAGATGGTTACAAATGACTTCTGAGAACCCTCACCCTTACCCATTGGAGATCAGAACAATGAAAAACAGAAGCTGAGTGTGTGAGGGGGGCAAAGTCAAGGACAAGGGTCCAACTGCTGAGCTCAGAGCATAGTCACTAACAAGCAACAAAAAACACCAGAAAAGGTATGTGGATACATTTTAAGGAGGCAGGAGGGATGTGTACATCCTAAGAAGCATCTGAGATAGGACTGTTTATCAAAACCAAAATATGAAGTATGATTTAGGCTTCACTAAAACTTCCAAATGTCTAGCTTTGAGTTGACTTAATGTTTACAATGTTTTGCTTCAGTTTTCTCAAATTACCATACAAGTATGGTGAGACACGCCAACAATAGAGAACTTATTTTGGTAAAGAAGATGCCCTCTCATCGCCTGGAATAGTACTTCCTGTATCCCAAAGCAACCCTCTAGCTTCAGCTATTGCTTTAATCTCTATCATGCTCAAATATTAGCCTATCATGACAGGTTCTGTCAGTTTCAGTAACTACCTGTTCCTTTACTGCTTTAAATGATTACCACGCTATTTATGCTTTGCACTGGAAATGCAATACTGTTTATGATCTTTATGATGCTCAAAGTTTTGTGATCCATGAGCACAGAAAACATTATTCCTTTATCAGATACCACTGTATATTTTTTCCTGAAGTAATAGTTATGACTTTGCAACTTCACCTGTGCAATGGACTCTGAGAAATGTAATAGGTATAGGATTCTTGTCCTCATATTTCCATGCAGTGTACAGACTCTATATGCTAATTATACTAATATTCTCCCACTGTTAAGGGGAGGCCTCACAAGCTCCTTGGTATTCTTTTTCTGCAGCAGATAGTAAAATGTCCTTCCAATGGAGATCTTTTTTTGAATGACCTAAGCCAATAAATTCCCTACAACCTGCAAGCCCATTTGAGTTGAGATTTCTGTTACTTTTGACCAAAGTAGTTTTAGTTGGTCTAATCAGTTAATAAGCCCTGGTGAGTTAGTTCCCTCAAATGACACAAATCAGCTTCTGAGGAGGTAGGGTTGATTTTGACTCTTAGTTTGGAACTTTTCAGCCTTTAACTGGTTGGCTCTGCTGCTTTGGCCTGTGCTGCGTATGCCATGATGTAAGCCTGTTATGGAAGAAGTCCATTTATTCCATGGAAGCCTCAAAACAAAAAGAGGTACAGAAAGGGGCAGGACTACCAATATCCCCTGCAAGAGCACCTCTCCAATGACTAGAATACTTACCACAAGGATCATCTTTTGATCCTAAGAAACTTAGATCAACTCTACCCTCAATTAGGTCATAGTTTGTTTTTAAAAATAATACAATATGATTGGTGCCAAGAACTACTAAAGGAGTACAGAGGAAGAAGACAGGCAGCTAATTCTTTCTGAGAAATTCCAGGATGGAAGGATAAAAGGATAGGTTCCTGTAGAATAAGATCTCATTTTGTTGTAGCCTACAGAAAGCCAGCTCAAAACGTTTTATACTAAAGAGAAAATACATGGTCTTAAAAAATGAGTGCTGTGGATTAAGTACTCAAATATCATGTCAAGAAACTAAGTATTATCTCTCTGCTCTTCCTTTTTGGTTTTTCATTCACAGGCAGGGAGGTCTCCCCATCTCCTAGCAAGAGGGCCAGCATCACATTGAGCCTATATGCTTCCAGGTACAATTAAGGATAAGGGAGTTTTTTCCCAGGACTTTCATTAACTTGAAACAAATGTCACATCACTATGTGCTGCCCTGGACTACTGCTGATGATTCATGGGTAATATTTCTCTCTGTACACATTCCATTTTCATGGCTCTCGATTTTCCATTTTATATTGTGTTCTCAGCAATTTTATCATAATGCAGCTATATGAGGTTTTCTGCCCCATATCATTTGAGCTTTTTAAATATTAAATTTATAACTGTCACCAAATTTGGGCAAATTTAAGCCATGTCCTTTCTGCTATGTATTTTTTAATTCATCTTATTTCTGATCACCCTTTGGGACTCCAGTTACATGTATTATCTTTTAAAATTTCCTCACATGTCTCTGAAGGTATTCTAATTGACTTTTAATCTCTGAGAACTCAATTTGGAAAACAAATAGTTTCTACTATTTTGTCTCTAAATTTACTGGCCAAGTTTCTTGTTACCAGCATCCTGTTCACTCCACTATTATTGACATACATTAAGTTTTGTTGCTGGGTGGTGGTGGCGTACGCCTTTAATCCCAGCACTTGGGAGGCAGAGCCAGGTGGATCTTTGTGAGTTTGAGGCCAGCCTGGTCCACAGAGCAAGATCCAGGAAAGGCGCAAAGCTACACAGAGAAACCCTGTCTCGAAAAACCAAAAAAAAAAAAATTTTGTTATATTTTCCAGTTCTTGGGTTTACATTTGATCTTTTCCCCTTTATATCCCTCTAAATTGGCATTATGTAATTGCTGTAATATATGAAAGGTCATTGGATGTATCTAAGCCTCCATTTCTTCATAAGTGAGATAGAATTATCTCTATTAAGAGAGATAATTGTTAAGATTAAATGAATATACTAGTTTCTACAGAGAGTTTTAAAACAATAGCAGCTATTATCAGTGTGGATTATTTTAATTGCCTCCTAACTAGTCTCATTTGGCACCAAAACCAATTCTCCACTCGATGCCAGAGTTATCTTTATATGGCATAAATTAGTTTACTCCCACAGTTAAAAGATGTAATGATGTTTTAATACCAACAATAGAATATCTTAATTCATTTATTTGACTTCTAATTCTTTTCATTATTTGGCTCCCCTGCTCAAGTAGAAACATTTCACACCATTTCTGTGCACTCTAAATTCTTGCATGTCTCATATTATGTAACTTTTTCTGGGGAAACAAACAAACATCCATGTATCCCCTTACCCTTGTGAGTTCCCTAAGATTCCCCAGCCTCATGTCTCCCTGCTCCCTGCCACCCAGGAGGGAGCTTTTCCATTCAGAGGAAATCACTGTGCAGTATAGCCACACTAGTTTCCAGCATGGCCTCCACAGTAACAGTTCTGTCTTTGTATGTGCAAAATGCTGCCTGAAGGTTACGTCACCCCAAGATCTATCCATCACCCATCATGTTGATGTCCTCTAGCAAGAACTGGCTCAGTCATATTAACCCTTTGGGGATTCTTTTTCTGATTTTTCCCTGGGAAAGCTTGTCTTTCCACTGTGCCTCCACTGTACTTTATTTATGCCCTTATTCATATTCTTCAATTTTATGCTGATTGTCACCAATTTACCTATTGCTATATGCTTGCCTCTGCCAGACTACCAGCTCTTGGATGGAAAGTATGGACCTCTTCCATGTTTAGCTCTTGAATTTCTGAGTGCAAAACTATGATACACTAAAAAGCTGAAAGTAGAATTTATATGTTGAATAAACTTTTCCTCTAGAAATTAAAACTAAATGCACATTGAAGAGAAGAAATCTGTAGACTTTCTTAGTCTTTCATAGACCTTAGAGTTCATTGTTAATAATAACAGTTTTGGCTAAATGTGGATGCTTAACAAATATCTCTAGGGGCAAGGGAGGTAGCTCAGTTGATCTGTGTTCAATCCTCAGTACCCATGTAAGTGCCAGGAATGTTGGCCTGTGCCTATAATCTCAGCACCAGTGAGGTACAGATAAAATCCCTGGGGTTCATTTGGCAGCCTATCTACCCTAATTGGTGAACTCTAGGCCAATGGAAGATACTGTCTCCTCAAAAGAGGTAGATAGCTTTATTGAAGACTACACCTGAGGCGGTCCTCTGGACTTTCATGAGCACATATCTGCACATACACATGCTCTCCCCTCTCTCTCCCTTCCTCCCACCTCCCTCCCTTTCTTTGTCTCTCTGTCTCTCTCTCCTCTCTCTGTATCTTATTTCAAAATTTAGTAGTTTACAATGATACATATTTAATTATAATTTCTGTGGGTCAAGATCCCAGGCACAACCAAGCTGTTTGCTTTTTAGTTCAGGGTCTCTCACCAGTCTAAAAGCAGGATGTTGATCAGCATGGCAGGCACCTCTGGACTCCATTGGAGGAGGATTTTCAAACTCAATCGTATGTCACTGTCAGATGCTGGGTCCTTGATGACTGTAACACAGAGATATTAGCTCTTTGTTGTGTGTTCTCCCCAGAAGACAGCTTCCAAGATGGTAGCAGCTGAATATCATTGGAGAGTAGAGTGGAAGTGAATTGTCCAGGACAGATTACTACTTAACTTAACCATGGTGCTACAACCTAATCATTTTTGCCACATTTTTGTCTGTTAATTATAAACCAGTCACTCAGTCCAGCTGACCCAGGAAGAGAGGGTTTGCAAAGAGCTATGTGTACCAGGTGTACATTGGAGGTCATCTTAGAGCCTGACTGCAATTGGTAATTTAGAGAAAGTTTTTTTCTAATGAGACAAGTAATCCAATTCCATTATTAACAATTTTTGCACTAATTAGCAGAAAAGAAGAAAACGAATCTGTATTTGTACCGTCTAGGGAAAGCCCAGTTATTACTAAGGAGCATTGCTCTAATTTTAAAACCACAGTTTTAGACTTGAAATATTAGTATGCATATCTTGTTTTCTATTATTACTGAGCTTCCAGAAGTTCTGCATGCACAACTGCAACAGACATGCCATCTTTTCTTCATTTTCTACTTGTCAAATACTTTAATTTTTTTCTCTTTTTCCATAATCAGTGACACTAGCTTTATTTTCAAAGACTAGAGTAAATAGTTTTCCAATAAGTAAGGATAACTTGAAAGCTTGAGTGTCAAAAAGGAAAGAATAGTGGCACGAAGGGGGACGAGAAAGACAGCTATCATGGCAGAAGGAGTAGGCAAGCCCATACATTGGTTACAGAATATATTTCGCATGTGTGCCCGGTCTCATTACTTGTTTAGGGGTTTCATTTGATGCTACTCACCTGGATCCATGAAGGAAACAGGATTATGCTTCTTTCAAATTCTCTTCAGAGGCAAGAGAGATATTGTTGTCAGATCACACTCCACAGGGTGATGAAACACCCCTGATGCAGATATTTTAATTGGTAACAATGCTGACCTTTATTTAGTGTTTTACATTGTGGAGATCATCTACATAACTCCAGAAATGCAGAAAGCTTGGAGATACTGGCCCCAGGTCATCTGCATATTAAGTAACAGAGTATGCAAATTATATCATTGACCATATTATGCAAATTAAACAAAAATATTCCCACAAAAGCCAATGGCACCTTTAACTGAATTTCTAAATCAAGAATTCATGTCTTTCTAAGTTCTGTTTATTTTTCAAAAGCTAACATACTAATCTCCAGGTTTAAATACAGTTTCAAAATTATTTAAATTCAGTTTACCTGAAAGCTAATGAGCATACCACACATCAAGTCAAAAATCTCAGGTTTCTATAATTTCATTCCTATGTTAAGGCTGTTGATTTGTTTTGGAATTTGAGGGAGTATTTTTTTGAGGTTGTTTGTTTTTTTTTTTTTTTTTTTTTGACAAGGTATCACTCTGTGTAAGAAACTCAGATGGACCTTAAACTCTTGCTATTCTTCTGAGTGCTAGGATTACCTTTATAGGCCATCATACCGGGCTTACTTTTGGAATTGTGAAGTACTTTCATTGTTACCAGAAAACATTTTAAGACAGATAAATTTGCTAAGGATAAACATACTATATACAGTTAGTACATGTGTATTTACGTGGCTATATCTTCGCATTTGGAAAGCTGAAGTAGGAAGGTTATAAGTTCAGACAAGCCTGGTCTCCAAGGTCTACAAACCCAGAACCTATCACCGAATATTCTAAAAATCAAAAGTAGATGCATTATTTATTTACCAGTAAAGTCTATGACATGTAAAAATAAAAATATCTGTAATGAATAAGAAGCCTACATTACCAATCAACTGTATTATTATAATAAAATATAAATATTATAAATTGCTAAGGAAAATAAACTAACTTGGTATTTTTTCCCTAAATCTAAGAAATGAGTAAGAACACAGACTTCAGAAGGGGCACTAAGAGCATCCTGCATGTTGTATATTGTTTGATTTATTTTCATTTTTAAAAGCAGAGTTAACTTGTAGCTCTCCCACCACTCTGCCGCCAAAAGGCCTATATTTGGGAAAGATTCTAAAAACCTTGTTTTTTGAAATAATTTTAGAATTATATGATGGTACACAGCTAGTATAAGACAGCATGGGTATCTACCATTTGCCAGTACTTCCATGTTGATGCGATGTAGGTTACACGGTGCAATGCTACTTTCTCATGTATATAGAGCTCCACTATAACCCAGACAGGAAACTATCCCATGTTATAGCAGAAAGCTTCCTGTATCTGTATACTATATAATCAAATCACTCCCTTCACCTACCATCCTTAATGACTGAATGGGATGGTCAAGCTGGAACAGGGATGGAGTGGGAGAGCAATGAAATAGATACCATGATAGAGGGAGACATCATGATGATAGGGAGACACCTAGTGCTGGGGAAGTTCCCAGGAATCCACAAGGATGACCACAGCTTAGATTACTAGCAATAGTGGAGAGGGTGTCTCAAGTTGCTTACTCTAGTAATCAGATCAGTGAATTCCCTAACAGTCATCACAGAGCCTT
Source organism: Peromyscus nudipes (assembly GCA_902168325.1). NCBI lineage: Eukaryota > Metazoa > Chordata > Mammalia > Rodentia > Cricetidae > Peromyscus > Peromyscus nudipes. The sequence continues at coordinate 1,682 of CABHPH010081181.1, read as the reverse complement.
TCTCCAGTAACTGATGGAAGCAGATGCAGAGATCCACAGCCAAACACCAGGCCAAGTTCCAGGAGTTCAGTCAGAGAGAAAGAAGAGGGATTCTATGAGCAAGGGGCATCACAATTATGATGGGGAAACCTACAGAGACAACCAAAACAAACTGGTGGGAACTCATGAACTTTAGACCAACAGCTGTGGAGCCTGCATGGGACTGGACTAGGCCCTCTGCATAAGCAAGACAGTTGGGTAGCTTGATCTGCTTAAGGGGCCCCTGGCAGTAGGATCAGGATCCATCCTTGGTGCATGAGCAGGCTTTTTGGAGCCTACTACCTATGGTGGGATAACTTGCACAGCTTTGAGGCAGGGGGAGGGGCTTGGACCTGTCTCTACCTGAATGTACCAGGATCTGCTGACTCCCCATGGGATGCCTTACCTTCTTGTAGGAGGGAATGTGGAATGGGTTGGAGGGGAAAGGCTGGAGGGGTAAGAGGAGGGAAGAAGGGGATCTGTGATTGGTATGTAAAATGAATTTAAAAATTTCTTAATTAGAAAAAGAACTTTATTATTATTATTATTTTAATTTTATAATTTAATTTAATTTTACATATCAGCCACGGATTCCCCTGTTGTCCCTCCTCCAGCCCCCGCCTCCCACCCTCTCCCCAATCCACCCCCATTCCCATCTCCTCCAGGGCAAGGACTCCCCTGGGGATTCAGCTCAACTTGGTAGATTCAGTCAAAGCAGGTCCAGTCCCCTCCTCCCTTCACCCAGGTTGAGAGGAAGTGTCCCCGCATAGGCCCCAGGCTCCAAAAAGCCAGCTCATGCCCTAAGGACAGGTCTCGGTCCCACTGCCTGGGGGCCTCCCAAACAGTTCAAGCTAATCAACTGTCTCAGTTATCCAGAGGGCCTGATCCAGTTGGGGGCTCCTCAGCTATTGGTTCATAGTTCATGTGTTTCCACTAGTTTGGCTATTTGTCCCTGTGCATTTTCCAATTATGGTTGTTGCTGGAGAGCTTCTCTCCAGCTCCCAAGTCCCGCCAGTCTCCGAGCTCCCAAGTCCTGCCAGTCTCCGAGCCCACTTATAAAATAAACACACAGACGCTTACATTATTTAAATTGCTTGGCCATTAGCTCAGGCCTATCATTGTCTAGCTCTTACTCTTATATTTAGCCCATTTCTATTAATCTCTACTTTGCCACGTGGCTCGTGGCTTACCGGTACTTTACATCTTCCTTCTCCTCGCTGCGGCTCCAGCCAGTCTCCCCTCCACCTTCCTGTTCCCTCAATTCTCCTCTCTGTTAGTCCCGCCTATACTTCCTGTCTGGCTACCGGCCAATCAGTGCTTTATTGATACAGAGTGATATCCACAGCATATGGTCTCAACAATTCTCGCTCATACAATCCCTCCTCTTTCTCGCCGATTGGACTCCGGGAGCTCCACCTGGGGCCTGGCCGTGGATCTCTGCATCTGCTTCCATCAGTCACTGGATGAGATTTCTACCACAACAGTTAGGGTGTTTGGCCATCCTATCACCAGAGTAGGTCAGTTCGGGCTTTCTCTCTACCATTGCCAGTAGTCTATTGTGGAGGTATCTGTGGATTTCTATGGACCCCTCTAGCACTTTGCTTCCTATTCCCATGGGGTCTTCATTTATCATGGTCTCTCTTTCCTTGTTCTCCCTCTCTGTT
>CABHPH010081174.1:1107-12479 GCA_902168325.1 Peromyscus nudipes | reverse complement strand
TATTGTTGATTTTCTCAAAGAACCAACTCTTTGTTTCATTGATTCTTTGTATTGTTCTCCTTGTTTCTATTTTATTGATTTCAGCCCTGAGTTTGATTATTTCTTGCTGCCTAATCCTCCTGGGTGAGTTTGCCTCTTTTTGTTCTAGAGCTTTCAGTTGTGCTGTTAAGTCACTAGTGTGAGATTTCTCCACATTCTTTATGTAGGCATTTAGTGCTGTGAATTTTCCTCTTAGCACTGCTTTCAGAGTGTCCCATAAGTTTGGGTATGTTTTGCATTTATTTTCACTGAATTCTAGGAAGTCTTTAATTTCTTTCTTTATTTCTTCCTTGACACAGTGGTGATTCAGTTGAGAACTGTTCAGTTTTCATGAGTTTGTAGGCTTTCTGTAGTTTGTGTTGTTGAATTCTAATTTTACCCCATGGTGATCTGATAGAATACAGGGGGTTATTTCAGTTTTTTTTTGTATCTGTTGAGATTTGGTTTGTGACCGAGTATGTGATCAATTTTAGAGAAGGTTCCATAGGGTGATGAAATGGTATATTCTTTTGTGTTTGGGTGAAATGTTCTATAGATATCTACTAAATACATTTGAGTCATAACATATGTTAGTTCCCTTATTTTCCTGTTTAGTTCCTGTCTGGCAGATCTGTCTATTGGTGAGAGTTGGGTATTGAAGTCTCCCACTATTAATGTGTGTGGTTTGATGTGGTTTGATTTAAGCTTTAGTAATGTTCCTTTTACAAGTGTGGGTGCCTTTATATTTGGGGCATAATGTTCAGAATTAAGACTTCATCTTGATGGATTTTTCTTGTGCTGAATATGAAATGTTCTTCATCTCTTTTTATTAATTTTAGTTTGAAGTCTATTTTGTTCAATATTAGGATAGCTACACTGGCTAGCTTCTTAGGTCCATTTGATTGGAAAATCTTTTCCCAACCCTTTACTCAGAGGTAATGTCTGTCTTTGAAGTTGAGGTGCGTTTTTTTGTATGCAGCAGAAGGATGAATCCTGTTTTTGTATCCATTCTGTTAGTCTGTGTCTTTCTTATAGGTGAAATGAGTCCATTGATATTAAGAGATATTAATGACTAGTGATTGTTAATTCCTGTTATTTTTTGGTTTTGCTGTTGGTGGTGGTAGAGTGTGTGTGTGTGTGTGTGTGTGTGTGTGTGTGTGTTTCTCTTCTTTGGGTTTTGCTGGTGTGAAATTATCTATTTCCTGTGTTTTCAGGGATGCAGGTAACTTCCTTGGGTTGGAGTTTTCCTTCTAGTACTTTCTATAGGGCTGGATTTGAGGACAGGTATTGTTGAAATCTGGTTTTGTCATGGAATATCTTGTTTTCTCCATCATGATGATTGAAAGTTTCTCTGGGTATAGTAGTATGGGCTGGAATCTGTGGTCTCTTAGTGTCTCCAAAATGTCTGTCCAGGACCTTCTGGCTTTCAGAGTCTCCATTGAGAAGTTGGGTGTAATTCTGATAGGTCTGCTTTTATATGTTGCTTGGACTTTTTCTTTTGTAGCTCTTAATATTCTTTCTTTATTCTATATGTTTAGTGTTTTGATTACTATATGGTGAGGGGACTTTTTTTTTTTTTTTTTTGGTCCAGTCTATTTGGTGTTCATTATTTGGTCCAGTCTATTTGTACCTTCATAGGCTTGTCCTTATTTAGGTTGGGAAAGTTTTCTTCTATGGTTTTGTTGAATATATATTTTGTGCCTTTGAGCTGGAATTCTTATTCTTCTATCTCTATTATTCTTAGGTTTGGTCTTTTCATGGTGTTCCAGATTTCCTGGATGTTTTCTGTTAAGAATTTTCTGGATTTAACATTTTCTTAGACCCATGAATCTATTTCCTCTATCAGATCCTCAATGCCTGAGATTCTGTCTTCCATCTCTTGCATTCTGTCGGTTATGCTGGTTATTCCTGTTCGCTTACTCATATTTTCCATTTCCAGAATTCCCTCAGTTTCTGTCTTCTTTATTGCCACTATTTCGATTTTCAAGTCTTGAACTGTTTCCTTCACCTGTTTGTTTTTTTCCCCCCTTGAATTTCTTTAATTAAGGGGTTTAGTGATTTCTTCCAATTTTTGTTTGTCTTTTCCTTGATTTCTTTAAGGGAATTTTTCATTTCCTCTTTAAGGGCCTCTATCATCTTCATAAAGTTATTTTTAAGGTCATTTTCTTCAGCTTCGTCTGCATTGGGATGCTGAGGTCTTGCTGCTGTAGGACCACTAGGTTTTGGTGCTACCATATTGCCCTTTATGTTGTTGCATGTATTCTTACACTGCATTTACCCATCTAGGCTTGGGATAGTTATAGGTCCAGGTGTTGATTCTTGTGATGTCTTTGTTGGATGGGCCTTTTGTTCCTTTATTATCTGTTTCCTTTTTGACTTTTGGCCTGAATGGCCAAGGGTTCTGGTGGTTGGCTGGTCCTCAGGTCCAGTATGGTTGTCTCAGCTGAGCTTTGGGGTTTGGTTGCCTAAATGCAGCATATCCTCCTGTTCTTGTATGGGCTTTACTTTTGCCTGTGGAGTCTGTTTTTCCAGCTGGTGTAGTTGGTACTTGTGTCTCTCACCTGTTGGCTGGCTGCTGAAGACAGCCTAAATCTCTCTCTCTCTCTCTCTCTCTCTCTCTCTCTCTCTCTCTCTCTCTTTTTGTTTTTCGAGACAGGGTTTCTCTGTGTAGCTTTGCGCCTTCCCTGGAGCTCACTCGGTAGCCCAGGCTGGCCTCGAACTCACAGAGATTGCCTACCTCTGCCTCCTGAGTGCTGGGATTAAAGGCGTGCGCCACCAACGCCCGGCCAGCCTAAATCTCTTTTAAAAAGCTATGTTGAGGATCATAAATGGCAGCTAAAAAAAGTGCCCTCAGACTTTGGAACTAGGAAGGTTGTGCCCTCTGGGTACCATTAGTGGCTGTCATTGCTTGACCAAGTGCTATGCAGGCACTATGCTACCCACTTCCTGAAAGTTCATATATACCTTCATTCAGGCTCCATTGTCAATGTTTGTGCTGGAAGTGAGACGTTGGGTAGTCATGCAGATTATAGATCATTTCTCTTTGTCTTTAACATAACATGAATTGCAGAAAGATACATAGTATAGACATCACTATGAGAGTGTTTGTTGAACTGTTCGTTCAAATGGCTGAAACATGGGAGGTAACCCAAAAGCCCAACAGTAGGGAATTTGTTAAACAGATGATGCCTTAAAATGTCAATGCAGAAAACTCATGATGGCATGGAGAAATACACACACGTGACAGACCAACAAGGGTACCACGTAATGCCATTTTAAAAATTTTTATGTGCATAAAAAATTGAGTAGTAAAGACATACTCTAAATGTTAAAAGTGACAAAAATTAATGTTAACTGCAGTTATTTTGGGGTGGTAAAAATGGTTTCATGTTAATGAATTTCTTTACCTTTGCTTGAGAAATCTTCTACAATAAACATGTATTGTTTGGGTTATTTATAAAATAATGAGAAGGGGTGGGGGCTGAAGACAAACAGGGAGCCCAGGGGACATTAAGAGCTAGGGCAATATAGTTAGATGGCTGCTTGAAATAGCGGACAATGGCATTGTCTCCTATGACTGACCTCTTCCTCCGCTTTGCATTTCTTGAGGTTTGTCTAATCCTCTGCTCAGGGGCTATCTAAGCACTTTAGATATGTTTTTGTTTTCATACCACCACCGCCAGATGTTTTTCTAACAGGTACCATTTTTGAAATCCTGTTACTAATTTATGAACTTTCTAAACTATTCACTCAGCTGCATCACTCCTAGAGTTAAGTGAAGCACAAGATAAATAGAAAACAATTATGGTGAGGAGAATAATCAAATCACATGAAAAAAATTACAGCTATCTTACTCGAACCTTGGACAAAGCTAATTTTATTATGAAGGTGGGAAAATATGTGCTTCTGACTATAAATCATGTTGAAATAAACTCAGAAGCTGCTGTGCAATCAGTTTCTCTAATATTATTGTGGCGGTATGACTGAAATTATAACGGCATAATGTGATTAGCAAAGGGCAGGGTTGGTAGGGTCGGGCTGCATGGGCAGGCCGAGGACCAGTGACATAATTTGCAAGGCTCAGTGAAAAATAAAAAATCAGGGCTTGTTCAAAATGATTAAGAGTGTGATATGAAGTGTGCTAAACCACGCACAGAGCCCTTTGACATTCACGGTCATATGTGGTTACTCAGGTTGTGCATCCATGAAGCTGGTGGCTGTGGGAGTTCAGGGCACAGGTTCTGTCATCACCGAGGCTACCAAGCCAGCTACACATTCCCTCTAAACTTCATGTTACTCACCCTTAAAACCAAGAATATTTTTCAGAAAATGCTTTGTTGCAAGTGACAGGGATCCAAACCCCAGTGGTATATACAATATATATATATATATATATATATATATATATATATATATATTTGGCTAAGGTAACAGTTGGGCATTGTAATGGTCTAACCCTAAAGCATACATCACTGGACTATTTTTGAAATAGCCACATAATAAATACTTTCAACCTTATGAGCCACGTGACCTCTGTCAAAACTGTTATATAAACCAGATCTCAAAAGTAGCCAGAAAAAGATGTCAGTGAGTAACATGGTTGTCTTCCTGTCAAACTTTATTTGTGGAGGATGCATGTGAGTTTTAGACCAATTTCATGAATCATAAAATATTCTCTTTCTTTGTTTCTTCCCCCAACTGGATGAAAAATGTCAAACCACACTTAGCTCTCAGGCATTGCAGGATCAGATGGAGTTTTACCCGTAGGTGGACCGCTTGGGTTTGAGGACGCAGGCGTCATCTGCCGTTGGTGTCTCTCTGCATCCATCTCATGTGGCTCCGTTATCTTCTGCTGATGCTCTCCCTCTTTCCTTCCACATAACCAGGTGAGTGGGGTCAGGCAGGAAAGAGGAAGCCCCTCTTACTGCTCCAGGTCAGCTTTCTTAGAGGAACGAGTTCCTTTTCTGTCTGCTAGAGTCTGCACATGCAGTCTACTTTGCTTGGGTTGATTCGGCTATGGCCTTATCACACACCAATTTCAGGGGATAAATAGGTGGAATATTTTATTTGGCCATTGTGTTTGATTTTTTATTGCTATAATAAAAAACTGAGAGGACATTTAAAGGAAAGAAAATTTATTTTGGTTCATGGTTTTGTTTTAGGCTTGGCTGATTCCACTGTTGTGTGTCCAACATGAGGCTGAGCATCATGGACGGAAGCATGTGTTGAAGTGAAGCAGCTCATTCCAGGATGGATGGAAAGCTGAAAGGAGAGATACAAGAGGCCATGACAAGATATATCCCCAAGGACCCCCACCCAGTGACCCACTCTCTCCAGCTATGCCTTATTTCCTAAAGTTTCCAGGACTTCTCAATAGTGCCACCAGCTAAGGACCAAGGCTTTAACACACAGGCTTAGGAAGGACATTGTGTACTCAAATCCTAATAACCAAACCAAGGCTTGTGCTTACATATCCCTAAAACAGTAGTGGAGAGGAAGTTTCATTATTTTGTTATCCCTATTAGAACCACATGAGTTAGGAGAAACTTCACTTTATACCAGTGTGTGTAGTGGTATTTGCTCTGCCCAAGACCTTGGGCTATACCGCCTGAAGGAGGCAGTGCTTCTTGTCATTGTACATGACCTCTTAAAAGGAAGGGAGAGGGGTCAGGAGGCCCCTTCGCCCTGTTTCCTGCTTCCTGGTGTGAACAAACTGCCAGGTGGATTCACTCCCGGTCATATCAGAGGACGACTTCAGCTGTTTACTCGGTTCTGTATTGGTGAGTGTATTTCCTCAGTTTATATCCTAATAAAATCCCTAGTACTCCTTTAGCAGACTCCCGTGGATTTCTCAATTTAAGTGAGAGGCAAGACACATAGAAAGGGGGGAAATTTTCAAAGGTTGCCCCTAGGAAGATGGTTAATATAGTCTTTAAGATTCCTATAGTAGAGGAGATGGTTCAATGTCTTAAAAAAATAAGATGTTACATGATAGGGCAGGTCAGCTGACATTGACTTCTGATTCCACATGTGCACACATGAGAGCATGCACACACTATCCTTATGGTAGTATATTTGAAAGAATGGTTTCCAGAGTGTGTGAATACTACCTCAATGCTGTGCTTTAAAAGATCCTCACAAGGAAGCATATGCCACTCTGACTTTGGAGTTGTATTTGCAACCGTCCACCCATGTTCTCGAGGTCCTCTTTCCTTCCTCATTCACCTCTCCCAAATGTCTTGAAAGAGTTCTCCATTGTCTGTTGATTTCCCTATTTCAGCCATTCCTCAACAAGTGGCCATTTCACTTCCACTTCTTCTAGGCTACTAAGAGGCCTGCTTGGTCACTAGACCTCTCCAGATTGCCACACCTTTGTTTTAAATTCTTTAAAATGGGCCAGATTTTAAACAGTTGTGTTTGCTCTTATGCTTCATGTCTCATCATTTGGGTTTCTTCATTCCCCCCATCAGTGCAGTGTAGTTTATAACAAGTTTGTGACCACCCCTAACCCCTCTAACTCTTAAAGAAAGTAGGGAAATAGAAAGGACGGATCTTGCTGTCCTTTTTTAGAGTTGGGGCTGCTGACACAGAAATATTTAATGACTTATTGCTGTGACCCCTCATTTGGTATCTGGGTAGGATATCTGGTATATCTGGTGGGACTTGGATGCAGTCTCTGCCAGTCCCTGTTTTGCCCAAGGTGCACTTCACTATCTTACCAGCATCACGAACCACCTTCTCCTCCAGCCTACTCTGGTCTTGATCTTTCTCCCGTATGGAACTGATGCTTGTTTTCTCTAAGCCTCTCTTCTTGGGCAATAATTCCTACTTGAGATGACTGTTAGAGGTCTTCCCAGATCTCTGTTCTTGATGGAGTCATCACTTCCATGGCCCCTGAACCCAGCCTGCTCAATGCCTCTGTGTGGCTTTAATCAAACTGGGCCTATGATATGCTTCATTCTCTGATGAGAGGGCCCTGGTCCTCTCCTACAGTTTCTTTTTTACCATTTGCTGGGAACACGAATGACAAACATTTTCTATTAAAATGCAATTAAATTGAATACATGTGACCCAGTGACCCCAGCCAGGCTACCTGAAGATGGTACACAGTAGAGCTTCTGTAGGCCTCCTGACTACTTACCTAGCTCCCCAAGATCTCCCATCTCCAACCTTTGGGTGACCAGAATTTGTTCAAAGTAGAGCAACTAGAAGCGAAGGGCCATGGTGGAAGGCAGTGTTGATACGTGGAGAGTGTCTGCACAGACAGCAGCGGCTTCTACAAGACTAGCGTTAGAACCTCAATACGAGTTCCACAAGAGGAAATGAGGTCTCAGTCCTCTTATAACAAAACCCTCGCCTCGGTGTTGTATACACAAAGAAAAGAAAGATACAACTAACAAACAACTCTCAAGTCCTAGCACAGAAACAAAATCAACACAAAAGCCAAGACTTGTCCTTCCCTAGTTACTGACTCCACAATATTGAACTGCAATGAGAATGACCTTCCAGAGAAAGGGATGGTTATAACTGTGTTTAAACAACCTGAAGATGATAAAAAAAAAAAAGAGCGGGATGAAATAAGAAAGCCAATCCAAGGTATGAAAACTGAATTCAATAGAGATAGAGTTGCTGAAGAAAACCCAAACTGAAATGATGCTGGAAATAAAAAACTCAATAAGCGAAATTAAAACTTCAATGGAGGGGCTGGAGAAATGGTTCAGCAATTAAGAGCATTGATTGCTGAGGACCTGAGTTCAATTCCCAGCACCTACATGTCAACTCACAGCTGTCTGTAACTTTAATTCTAGGGGACCAAACACCCTCACACAGGCACACATGAGGGCAAACACCAATGCACATAAAATAAAAATAAATAAATAAATAAATAAATAAGTTAAAAAAAAGAGCTCTACAATCACTGGGTAGTGGTGGCACATACCTTTAATCCCAGCACTCAGGAGCATTGTGAGTTCGAGACCAGCTTGGTCTATAGAATGAGTTCCAGGACAACCAGGGCAGTTACATAGAGAAACCTTGTCTTGAAAAACAAAGCAAAACCAGACAAAACACCCCCCAAAACCAAACCAAACCAAACCAAACCAAACCAAAAAACCTTTCATTGGAAAGCCTCATCAGCAGAATGGATAATGTGGAAAACAGAGTCAGGGCTGGAAGACAAAGTAGAGGAATTAGATCACTCAGTAAATAAGTGAGAAATAAAACAACAACAACAACCAAAGAACAGAGCATGGGAGAGCCTTGGACACCATGTGAAGACCTAATCTTTGAATTATGGGCAAGTGAGAAGGAGGAGGAGCAGGAGAAGGAGGAAGAAGAAGAAGAGGAGGAGCAGGAGGAAGAGGAGGAGGAGGAGCAGATCACCATCGTGAAGATGTAATGAATTTTTTCAATAAAATCAAATAAAAATAATCCCTAAACCTAAAGAAAGATATTCCCACTCAGATACAAAAGGCTTACAGAACAGCAAATAGATATAAGCAGAAAAGAAACTCCACACAATACATTATAATTAAAAATACAGAATAAAAAAAGGAACTCAGTATGCGACCCGATGCTCTGAGTGTGACAACAAGAAAGCAGGGTACGTGCTTCTTGCAGGTACAGAAAAGGACTTTCTCAGCAGGACCCCAGAGCACAGGCAGTAAGAGCTACAACTGACATCCATGAAACTCCAAAGCTTCTGTGCAGTGAAGGAAATGATCGCTGGAGTGAAGAGGTGGCCTACAGTAAGAGCAGTTCTTTAGTATTTGGACATCTGAAAGGGAGTTAGTGTCTAGAATATAGAAAGAACTCAAAAAACTAAACACCAAGAAAACAAGCAACACAATTAAAAACTGGGGCATGGACTGGCTGGTGGTGGCTCATGCCTTGGGAGGCAGGGGCAGGTGGATCTCTGTGAGTTCAAAGCCAGCCTGGTCTACAAAGTGAGTCCCAGGACAGCCAGGGCTGCTACACAGGGAAACCCTGTCTTGAAAAACAAAAACAAAACAAAAAAAATAAAAAAAAGAGACATGGAACTAAGAGAGTTTTCAAAAGACAAAATACAAATGACCAAGAAATATTTTTTAAAAAATGTTCAATATCCTTACAGTTCTGGAAAAGAAAATTCAGACTAATTTGAGATCTCATCTTGCCTTAGTCAGAATGCCTAAAATTAAAAAAAAGGACAACAAATGCTTTTGTGGATGTGGAGAAAGGGGGACATTATTCTTCGTTGGTGGGGGTGCAAACTAGGGCAGCCACTACGCAAACCAGTATGCTAAGCTCCTCAAAAACTAGATATTTACCATGTGATCCAGCTATACCACTTCCTGACATATTCCCAAAGATTCTACCCTACTACAGAGATACTTGCTGCCCTATTCACAATAGCCAGGAAATGGAAACAGCCTAGATATCCATCAAATGATGAATAAGATAATGAAACTGTGGTTCATATATACAGAAACTATTATTCAGCTACAAAGAAATATAAATTTATTAAATTTGCTTGTAAATGCATTATGCTGGAAATAATCATTCTGAGTGAGGTAATTCAGACTCAGAAAGACAAATCCCACCTGCTATCTCTCACATGTGGTTGCTAGCTTTGACTCTTGATACATACATGTTTAAATTAGAGTATCAGTAGAAAATAGGAAACTAGGAAAGGGGCCATTTGAAAAATTTCAAGGGAAGAAGGATAGAATGCAGGTGTATAAAGAGGGGGTGTTGAATAACAGCACAAGAAGGGTTAAGTTGGGTGGAGATGGGAGGGCAGTGTAGAGGAAGGAGTGTGCAGTAGGATAACTAACCAGTGGCCATATAGAAACCACTACTGTAAAAACTTCCTAAAACGTACAGGTATAAAGGGGCTTAAATGGAGTTATACCAGGAGGGACGATCCCTCCCCCAGACACCATAGGCTATCAAAGTGCCCAGTGACAACTTCAGGTTACCTCTTTTTGAATTGGTGACCATTGAGATCTCACTGACCCCACAAACATTACAGGCTTTTGCTTTGCTGTTTGCTACCCTATAGAACTTGAGAGTAATACTCTGTTACTGAAGATACCATGCTGTGGGATGTTTTGTATGTTAAATGTGTTGCTCTGATTGGTTAATAAATAAAACACTGATTGGCCAGTAGCCAGGCAGGAAGTATAGGTGGGACAAGCAGAGAGGAGAATGCTGGGAAGTGGAAGGCTGAGAAAGAGAGAGCTACCAGCCACCACCATGAGAAGATGTTAAGATACCATAAGCCACGAGTCATGTGCCAAAGTATAGACTAATAGAAATGGCTTAATTTAAGATATAAGAACAGCTAGCAAGAAGCCTGCCATGGCCATACAGTTTATAAGTAATATAAGTCTCTATGTGTTTACTTGGTTGGGTCTAAGCGGCTACGGGACTGGAGGGTAAGAGAGATTTGTCCTGATCGTGACCCAGGCAAGACCAGAAAAACTCTAGCTACAAATGGCACCCAACAGGTTGGCAAGAGCTTCTACCTAAAACCTGAGAAAAAAAAATTCAAAAATGGAGCTAAAAACAGCTTCCTAGTTGTCTCTCTCAAGTTGGCAGGTTCCTGGCATGCATGTTTGACCGGCAGTATGGTGGGAATGAGACATCTACAAGTGGCACATTACACTGTGTGGTAGATTTAGTCTTTGCTAGTACAAAAAAAAAAAAAAAAAGAAAAGAAAAGAAAAAAAAAGAAAAAAAGAGGTTTCTGGGCTACCTGCTGCTTTGATAGAAGCATAGACCCACTGTTTCTAAGAGTTGATGGCTCCCAGAGCTGGCGGTAAACGTACCACCACCATGTTGGGAAGCTGAGGTGGGCGGAGCCACCAGCCAAAGCTGCTATTTTAGCCCTAGTAATGCTGCAGTTTAAAACAATAGATTCACAATAAGACAGATTCAGATGGAGCAAGACTTTAAATGCTTTACAATGTGTGTAAAAATGTATGTAGGCTTGGAAGAGAGAGAAAAAGGAATATATACAGCTATATAAACAAATAGTTTTTAAAAATAAAGTCTTTAAAGAGACAGTAAAGGTAGTATAAAAATATGCCACATAAAGATGGATATTACACAGAGAATCTGGATTGTGTTGTCTTTGGGATTTTTAACTGCAGAAAAACATGTGATCATAAAAGCTGTTGAGTTAAACCAATATGCATATTTTAAAGGTACCTTGACTTCAAAATTTGGATCTAAGGATATGTTGCTTTGGAAAGGAGGCTCTGCTTTTGTTTCCACAGCAAGCCAGAGGCTATGGATTTGTTCCAGATTAAGATACATCAGGTTTGACCAGTCAAGACCCCCAGAAAGGTCTCTGATGACACCATGGCCCA
>CABHPH010081173.1:0-20948 GCA_902168325.1 Peromyscus nudipes | reverse complement strand
TTTTTTTTTTTTTTTTCGAGACAGGGTTTCTCTGTGTAGCTTTGCGCCTTTCCTGGAACTCACTTGGTAGCCCAGGCTGGCCTCAAACTCACTCACAGAGATCCGCCTGCTCTGCCTCCCGAGTGCTGGGATTAAAGGCGTGCACCACCACCTCCCGGCTTTTTTTTTTTTTTAACTTTTTTTTTTTTATTTTATGTGCATTGGTGTGAAGGTGTCAGATCTTCTGGAACAGGAGTTACAGACAGTTGTGAGCTGCCATGTGGGTACCGGGAATTGAACCTGGGTCCTTTGGAAGAGCATCCAGTGCTCCTAACCCCTGAGCCATCTCTTCAGCCCCGAATTGTAGCTAGAGTTTTCCTGCCGGGCCCACAGTCAGGACAAATCTCTGTCACCCGCCAGTCCCACAGCTGCTCATACCCAACCAAGTAAACACAGAGACTTATATTGCTTACAAACTGTATGGCCGTGGCAGGCTTCTTGCTAATTGTCCTTATATCTTAAATTAATCCATTTCTATAAATCTATACCTTGCCACATGGCTTGTGGCTTACCGGCATCTTCACATGCTGTTTGTCATGGTGGCGGCTGGCAGTGTCTCCTCAGCCTTCCACTTCCCAGAATTCTCTCCTCCTTGTCCCGCCTATACTTCTTCCTGCCTGACCACTGGCCAATCAGTGTTTTATTCATTGACCAATAAGCAACATGTTTGACATACAGACCATCCCACAGCACCGAATAGATTCTTAAACTCCTATAGTTATAAGAAATTGTTGGCTTTGTAATCTTAATATTAGAAGAAAGAGATGTCACATAATTCAATTATGCATGTTGTATAATTGTTCACTGCTACTTTAATAAATCATCCATGATAGTTTGTAGGAAGACAAACTGCCTGTATGTTCAGAAGACACATATTGTCTGTCACTGGCTATGGCCACCTGCCAAGTTCATGCAAATCAAAGATGCATGTGTCTGAAAATCTTTCCTCAAAGCCTCAAATATGGCCTTGAAAGCATGCTTACAAATATAGCTTTCATAGGTAAGGTGGCCATGGTCAGGCAAGCATAGCTTGGGATACATGCTAGAGCTGTTCTGGTAAAGTCATTTTGATTGGCTAAAGGAAAGAGGACTTGAAATTCTTACTTGAGGTCGTGGGTGTGACTTTCCTCGGAGTTGCACATGGGAAACAAATTACACACACACACACACACACACACACACACACACACACACACAAATTTCTAGGGTACTCATCAGCCACCTATACAAGGAAAGGCAAGGTTGAGAAATAAGGGATTCAAAACTTTATATAAAGAAGTAAGGATAAGCAATAAATTCATTGTTATCAGAGAGCAATAAAGGTGAGTTAAATCAGTCCAGGAAAAGAATACTGGGAAGCCTTTGGTCACATCGTAAACCCATTCACTAATGTGAAAAAGAGTGGTGGTGGTTGGGAGGAGCTGACTGCAACAAACAGAATCTCCCATTCTGTCTTGCAGGATAATCTCTGCATCAGCTGTGCACCAAGTCTCTGTAGCACAGTGGTGGCTACTTTAAAAGATAAAGAAACAGGTGAACTATAAAGATGGAAAGAACAATCACACAGATGGAGACACTGCCCAGTGATGTGCACTTGAGAGAGCTTCAGGATGCCTGAAGGGGATCTAGGGAATGTGACAACCAAGGACTATTATTCGTTTAACCTTCATCTTAGGAGGGAAAAACAAAAAACAAAAGTATAAGCACAAACACTCCTTGCTCTGTCCACATATTGTCTTGTAGCTAATGAGTAGCTATGGAGGCTGTATCAGATTACTTAAGTTTTCTGAGCCTCAGTATCCCATATGCCATGGGGCAAGTGGAATCCCTACCCAACGGCATGGTTGTCAGAACAAAATGTGGTCACCACACCAGGCAGAAGGACCTTTGCTGGGGATGCAGTGGGAGAGAATAAACGCAACCTGTCATTTCATATAGAAGCTGGCACTGTCCCTTCTGTCCGTTATTCAGGTTTATTTGATAAAGGTTCCATGTTGTCTCTGCCATCCTAAACACAGTCCTTGACTTTTATGCTTGTAATTTTATAGCAGTCATTCTATAGCATACCCTCTAGGAAACATGCTGCATCACTAATTCATTTTATAAGCACAGCAACCACAGCTGTGTGGAACCTGCTGAATTAGGCTTGCTTCGTTCGCAAACACTAAAATCAAATTAAAGAGCCCATACTATTAATAGCAATACTTATTCAGCTCCTTTCCTCTTTAAAGTGCTCTATAAACATTAAGTAATTAGTCCTTACACTCTTCTGAGGTAGGTAAATAATTGTTAGCTCCAGTTTGAGGAAGCCAAGGTGGAGGTTAAATGGTTTGTTTGCTCAGGGCACTAGACTGAGGCAATATTTAATTCTCAAATTACGGCATTTAAACGTGTATTAATTTATTTTGGGTGCTGTATTGAATTTTAATGATAATTTATCATATTACTTTATACTATTTCTATTACAAACCAGGTGGAAAACTAATTCATTGATAATTTAATGCAAATAGGTAGAAAAATCTAGACATGTGGATTTCCAAAGTTTACTATGGCAGCAATTCATAGACAAGCTTTTAATTGTACATTCTTCCAGTGGTGTTGTTTTCTACATACACACACACACACACACACACACACACACACACAGAGAGAGAGAGAGAGAGAGAGAGAGAGAGAGAGAGAGAGAGAGAGAGAGAGAGAGAGAGAGAGAGGAGGGGTAGGAATACTTCACACAATAAGTATAGAATTATAGTAGAAATATTATTTTAATATACTATTAGAAACCACATATTACTCTGTCTCCCAGAACTACAAAACAGTCATGGGCTACCTTGGGGGTATGAAAGCTGTTAAGCATCCATCTTTTCAGTGACTTACTCATTATATTTCCTCTACTCTCCACCTCATCTATCCTACACATGGCTGTCCAGGTTATATATAAAAGAATGTGAAGAACATACTGTTCTGCCTTCCCTTTTACAAATACCTCCATGTTTCTGCCTCCACATTAAGCCCTTCTCTGTGCTCTTCTAGAAATTATAGCAGGGAGTTCCATGAGGTAGATTTTAACCACAGCATTTATGTTACCACGTGACCAGCAACAATGCTTTACAATTGTTCTATTGTAACAGAAAAAAAGCATATCCTAATTTAAATGTGCATCTCAGTGCAAGACATGCAGTGAATCTCCTTGTGATATTAACTGAACAAAGACACAAGAACAGCAATCAGGTGTCTGAGTCACCTTTTCTAAAGATGAATTTTACTGCTGACATATTACTAATGAATTTTTCATGTTTCCCTTTGGTATTCACCAAAGGAAAAAAATCTTTGTTATTTGTTTACACATAGGCTTTCTAATCTTCTTATCAAGTCTTTTCCATAATCCTCATATTGCCAAAATCCCTGTGCTCTCCTTTATCTCACTTCAGGCAAACTCCACAAGAGTGGATATCTATTGAGTAGAGAGTTTAGTAAGAAAGTTTTGTGAATGTAAAGGAATGCTTTGCATACACTTCTGATGTAGATACATGATATTAACACTTGACCTGACCTCATTATGGAGGTAACTAGACTATTACTTATCTGTTGCCTCATTTAAAAGATTAATGCAGATTAATTTCAAAGACTCAGTCCAAGTGTGTCTAATAATTTTTCTGATATTCTAGAAATGGCTATTTGAATTTAAAGTGGACAGAGAATATTTTAAGCCTCTTGAGATTCTGTAACACTAATTACCTCTCAAGCTCTCCCTAGACCCTAGGGTATACAAATTCATAAAGAACAGGAAGACTGTGGAGATTTCAAAAGCATTAGTTTATTTTTATGGAGAATATGAGGCAAATGAGAATTCTCTAACAAATATTTAGAGAACTGTTGATAACAAGAACCCAAGATGGGTAGTAGAGAGGGGCCACGAGGCATAGTCTCAATCTGATTTTTGTGATGATGTAATTACCAGCACAAAAGAATGGAGAAAATGCAGGGAAATAGAGGGGACAAGGTGTAGGCACAGCCTGTTCTGACTGAGTCCTAGCCCTCTGGTGCCTCCTCCCACACACCATGAATAGCAATGCAAAGACTAGCATTCCTAGAAGCCCTGAAGTTTCTCCACTGATCGTCTCTTTCCAGCTTAGTGCATCAAGTTCCAGTCTGAATCCTGAGCAGGGCTGGGGGGGCAAGGTTACAACTAGCTTGGATCTATTTTCTAGGGTAAAGTAGATGAAACTGAAAGTGTTTCGGAAACCCTGAAGATGTGCCTGAGATTCCTGTAATGGCTTAGAGTCGGGTTTGACAGGCTTGGCTGAACGCAGTAATAGGAGAATATAAAACAATCTCACATGTGTATCCCAGCTGAATTCAGACCATTGAATAAAGTTGATGGAATGGCATTATGCAATGACTCAGCAAATCATTAGCTATCTCCATGTGTCTAACACACTGTATTAAACAGTAAACTATAGGCTGTTGGAATATCTCAGTAGGTAAAGGGGCTGTTGTACCCATTTTGTGAACCCCCCAGAGACCACCAAGGAGCCGTTTTTAGATGCAAGCACATAAGGGTCCTTTTATTGTTCAACCTGGGCCACCACCAGGCAGATGGAGGGAAATGCGGTGGCAGTGGGCCCAGGTGTGTAGCTAGAGTTTTTCTGCCGGGCCCACAGTCAGGACAAATCTCTGCCACCCGCCAGTCTCCAGCTCCCAAGTTCCGCCAGTCTCCGAGCCCACTTATAAAATAAACACACAGACGCTTACATTATTTAAACTGCTTGGCCATTAGCTCAGGCCTATCATTGTCTAGCTCTTACTCTTATATTTAGCCCATTTCTATTAATCTCTACTTTGCCACGTGGGTCGTGGCTTACCGGTACTTTACATCTTCCTTCTCCTGGCCGCGGCTCCAGGCCGTCTCTCCCCTCACCTTCCTGTTTCCTCTCTTCTCTTCTCTGTTAGTCCCGCCTATACTTCCTGTCTGGCTACCGGCCAATCAGTGCTTTATTGATACAGAGTGATATCCACAGCACAGGTGTATAAAAATAGGGAAAAACCACAAGCCAGGCATTGGCAACTTGGGATTGGGAAGAAGGGCTATGGTGCAAGGTGATTTTTTGAAACTATTGGTCTAGACTTTGGGCGTGAAACCACATTTGAAACTATTGGGTTAGACTTTTTGGTGGGTAACTACAACTTACTCAGCAGGATTATCTGGACTGCTCAGCAGCATTACCTAGATATCTTCAAGAGCCATAAATCACAGACAGGATGTCTGCAGGAGCACACTGCTCTGCATGTGTTCTAGTTGTCAGGACACATTCCTGAGGTCCTTCCTGGACCTGAGCACAGCAGGTGGTCTGAGACGGTGGCCCTCCCCTAAGATGGGGCCTCTGGTGCCTTCACAGGACTTCCTGTCAAGTCCGATGGCCTGAGCTGGATTCCCAGAACTCACATGGTGGAAGGGGAGAACCGACTCCTGCAAGCTGTCATCTGATCACCACAGGCACGTCACATTACGCCCCCCAAATAAATAAATAAATTTAATTTTAAAACTAAAACAACAATGAAACTGTAAGCCACCTGTAATGTTGCTGCTGTAAAATATTAACCTGAAGTAGGTTCTTTATTACCACCAGCATAACTCCTTACTGAGGCTTGATTTGGATAATACCTGCTGACATCTACCGGGGTCCTGCCAGTGGGAGTTCTGTGATGAAAACAAGTAAGCAAATTAATAAATATGTGAGACAGCAATTCTACAGTGCAAGGCTGCGGTGACTCTATGTAAACCTGAGGAGAGCTCCGCTTTCAATACCACAGTTATTTACTAAGCCCAAATAGCGTAAAATACCAATGTTTTTATTTGTTTCTACTGGAAATCACCACTGCATTTATGAGGTCCCTGTGTGTTTGTGAAAAGGGAGAGTGCCTGGTGAGGTAGCTGTGTACAGTGAGCATCGAAACATCCTCACAGCCCCCATGTCCTCTCATAGATTCAGTAATACCAAAGGGGGAAGATTTTGAAGAAAATAGCAGTGATGACTGATGAATAAATTCAAAAATTATGACACATGGGCAAGAGGAGGCTTTTCAGTAATCAAGCGTGTGCCTTATTATTTCTTAACCTCAGAACGATCCAAGTTCAATGTATTCATTTTGAGAAATCTAATTGCTGCAAATTCAAAACAGATACATATTTTTCTAAGCAATAAATAGAGCTATTTATTTTTCCCCCCTCTGAAGCATAAAAGAGCCAGTGCAAAGAAACAGCTGCATCCCCCAAAGAGAGGCTCGGACCCTCAGAAACACAGCCGCTTTGTAAGTGTATGAAATGCATAGGCAATTCCATTTCTCTTCCCCCAGAAAGCATGAGTGAAGGGTCCTTTTAGACAGCTGCGAAGATGAGTGATTAACGCGGCTCAGACAGCAGCAGGATGGAACCTGCGTGCACAGATGTCACCCTCAGAGTGAGCGTGACACTGACGGCTCTGCTTAGCTGCTGCACCATCTAAGAATAAGCAAATTGATCTTAAAATGAGGAAGCAATATGCTCATATTCATGGAAATACCAACCGAGTGTAGACTCTGCATTCTGTTGTTCATCCAGGGGCTGAGATACTCTAGCTGTGTGGTTTTCTGTGTGGTTTACTTCCTCTGTTGCTGTCAATTGACTGAAATGAAGTTATGCAAACGGAATGAGTTCTTAGTGGTTCTGGTCCTCATTGATTTTCATAAGGCTTTGCTATCTCTATTAATGACTATTTCAAGTTCAGGTTGTTTTTATTTGTTTGTTTTTTGTTTTGTACCTTCAACTTGATTTAGAATGTTTTCCTTTTAATATTATCCCATGTCAAGCATTTCAACATGGCAATCAAATCAGATGGTTGTGCAGGGACCTGCCATGGTGATAAGAGAATCTGGACCCAAGCTTTTGAAAAATTCTACTTCTCACTGTTTGAACTCACTCCACTTCTGGTGGAGGCTGAATTCTTGGTGTTTGTTTTTACCCTACAGCAAGTTCCTCTCTCCACAGTCGTGATTCACCACAACAGTGCTCAAAACAGCCAGCTGTAGGTAAGAGGATTTTAATGGAAGTGAAATAACTGTATTTACAGGGCAACACACAGCTATAGAACTTCAAAAATTAAGCATTAATCATCCAAATTTTGAAAGGACCCAAGATTTATTTCCACCAGGAGGATTGCAACACTGTGACATTTACTGGGTCTCGCTGGTCTCCCTCTCTTCTTTCCCTTCCAGATTCCTGTGCAGCCTTTCTGGAGAAATGTTTGGCTTTTCTTTTCTTTATTTCTCTTCAAAATATACTTTCTAATTTTTCCTTATCTTTCCAAGAAAATAGGTAGACATGTTGCAGATTGAAAAGTACTCATCTTTTACTGACAGCTGTCAATAAGAAGATTCTCCTCAGCCGGACAGTGGTGGTGCACG
Source organism: Peromyscus nudipes (assembly GCA_902168325.1). Classification (NCBI taxonomy): domain Eukaryota; kingdom Metazoa; phylum Chordata; class Mammalia; order Rodentia; family Cricetidae; genus Peromyscus; species Peromyscus nudipes. The sequence goes on along the minus strand of CABHPH010081173.1, from coordinate 13,466 downwards.
CCTTTAATCCCAGCACTCGGGAGGCAGAGCCAGGCAGATCTCTGCGAGTTCGAGGCCAGCCTGGTCTCCAAAGGGAGTTCCAGGAAAGGCGCAAAGCTACAAAGAGAAACCCTGTCTGGGGGGGGGGAGAAGATTCTCATAGTGTAGCATCAATAAGCCTCGCCCCCATGCCATCTGATTCACAGCCACTAAGCAGTAGACATGCTTCCTCTCTATAGAAAGCACCAGCTTCATTTCCTCTTAGCCTGTTTGCACTTACAGCATCTCCCATTTGATCCATCCTGCCCAAAATTATTCACAAGACTCATATTACCTTGCATCTACTATCTTACCACAGAGAATCATTCTTTCAACACTGCATCACATCCCATCACACGTCCATGGGAGCTGTTTGAAGCAATATCCTCATAGATGATGATTTTCCCTTTATTTTCTAATTCTAACTTATTTTCTGGGGGTCTGGTAGTAGAAGCTGTGTTACCACCATAATGACTGTACAGGATATCAGTACAGAATCTAAGTATTGCTGTGGAATAATGTATTTATATATTGTAAAGATGTGTCATTCTGATTGGTTTAATAAGAAGCTGAACAGCCAATAGCTAGGCAGGATTTTCTTTTTTTTTATTTTTATAACAATTCAGTGGAATAACATTTATTTTATTTTATTTTATTTTATTTTACAATATAATTCAACTTTACATATCAGCCATAGATTCCCCCGAGGATTGAGATCAACCTGGTGGACTCAGTCCAGGCAGGTCTAGTCCCCTCCTCCCAGGCTGAGCCAAGCGTCTCTGCTAAGCCCCAGGTTTCAAACAGCCAATTCATGCACTGAGCACAGGACCCGGTCCAACTGCCTGGATGCCTCCCAAACAGATCAAGCCAATCAACTGTCTTACCCATTCAGAGGACCTGATCCAGTTGGGGGCCCCTCAGCCATTGGTTCACAGTTCAGGTGTTTCCATTCGTTTGGCCACTTGTCCCTGTATTCCATCCATCCCTGGTCCCAACAACTCTTGCTCACATAAACCCTCCTCCTTCTTGCCAATTGGACTCCCGGAGCTCCACCCGGGGCCTGACCGTGGATATCTGCATCTAGTTCTCTCAGTCACTGGATGGGGTTTCTAGCACGACAATTTGGGTGTTTGGCCATCCTATCACCAGAGTAGGTCAGTTTGGGCTATTTCTCAACTATTGCCAGCAGTCTATTGTGGGGGCCTCTTTGTGGATTTCTGTGGGCCTCTCTAGCACTTTGCTTCTTCCTATTCTCATGTGGTCATAGGAGAATACTAGTTGTGGAACAAGGATGACTGGATTGCTACTCACAACACCAGGGAGGCTACCTGGAAAACAGGACCCCAAGAAAGACAGGAGGATCGCCCAATGACGGAGAAATGGATGAGATCTACATGGACAGTCTGGACGTGAGTGGGGGTAATGAGGGGTGACGGTCAAGGGAAAGAGAACTTGGGGGAGCGGGAGATCCCAACTGGATCAAGAACAGAGAGGGAACACAAGGAATGTTCATGGTAAATGAAGACCACATGAGAATGGGATTTTCATAAGGGAGGAATCTCCAGCCAGAGGGAACAGAAGTAGCATGGACAGTACAGAGAGAAGGGAATAAAGCCATGAGACAAAAAATAGATGGATAAAAATGGGTTAATTTAAATTGTAAGTTAGTAACAAGCCTAAGCGATCGTCCAAACATAATCAGTGAGAAGTCTCCATGTTATTATTTGGGAGCTGGCAGGTGGAACAGGAAAAAAAAAACCTCTAAACATGTCACAATTTGTTTAACAATGTGCATAGGCTTAAGAAAAAGGTATAGACAATCATAGAAAAGACAAATAGCTTAAAAATAATAAAGTCTTTAAAGAGATTGCTGTGGGATGGTCTGTATGTCAAATTGCTCTGATTGGTCAATAAATAAAACACTGATTGGCCAGTGGCCAGGCAGAAAGTATAGGTGGGACTAACAGAGAGGAGAATTAAGAGAACAGAAAGCTGAGTGAGAGAGACACTGCCAGCCGCCGCCATGACAAGCAGCATGTGAAGATGCCGGTAAGCCACGAGCCACGTGGCACAGTATAGATTTATAGAAATGGATTAATATAAGATATAAGAACAGTTAGCAAGAAGCCTGCTGCAGCCATACAGTTTGTAAGCAATATAAGTCTCTGTGTTTACTTGGTTGGGTCTGAGTGGCTGCAGGACTGGCGGGTTAGAGATATTTGTCCTGACTGTGGGCCAGGCAGGACCAGAAAAACTCTAGCTACAAGAGATAGTAAAGTAATAAAAAAAAAAAAGCCACATAAGGATGGAAAATAGACAGAAAGTCTGGATCCTATATGGTGTTTTATTAACTTTGAACTGTTTAAATACTAGTGTATAAAAAACAATAGCTACTGAGAGACATTGGATTATGAAAATCTGCTAAATTAAACCAACCTATATATTTTAAAAATGTCTTACTTTAAAATAGAAGTTGGACAATGTGTTGCATTTGGGGAGAGGTTATGCTTTTGTTTCCATGTAAGTGAAAGGCTGTAGATTCCTTACAGATTAAAAGAGACAAGATTGGAATGGGAGAGACCTCCTGAGTATCTTGCCTACAGACATGGGGAAGGTAGCCAAAAAAGACTACAGGACAGGTGACATGTAAGCTGATCCTTTGGCATGGGAACAGCTCTTAGATGAGATGAGACACAATAAATCTTGTGGGCTACGGAGTCCACACAACTTATTATTACAAACCATCCTTTCATATGGCATGGGTAGAGATTTATATTATACTTTGATTATGCACTCCAAATAGACTTATAAATTTGACAGGTGTCTTTTACCTGCTCAAATATAAAAAAAAATCATCTTTAACTGACTTGTGCACACCACACATTCCATATATGTGTTAATGCAGATATTTATGTTATTTTTGAAAGTTTATGTGTTTTAAGAGCAAGGGGACCAGATACCACTGAAAATAGGTGGCCCAAAAGATCTTGCTTCTCAGAGCACCTCTGTTGCAGATTTCTCCAAGCTGTGCATCCATAACAACTTCAAGGCAACTAGCTGAGACGGTCCAGCCTCACAGACTACTCCAGCCACAACTTCAGATAAGCCTTGTACTTTCCTATTGTACAGAGACTGAAAACGAATAATAAAGTTAACTCTCCCAAGACTTGACCATTATCTTAATTTTTTAGGGTCCCTTAAAGATTCTAGCATCATCAGACAACAGGAAGAAGTCTGGAAAACACAATGCCCATATTCCCAAGAGATGGGGTAGGTGTTTTTTGGTTGTTCAGTGGGTTATGGATATTTGTAATCATTTAGGGGGCTTGGGTACAAGTTGTTATTGATCATGGTCAGACAAAAAAACTGAACAAAGCATATTAGATTCAGGAGTCTCTTTCTGAACAGAAAAAGGGAGATATAGTACAAAATGATGAGATAAAAGTGTGGATTATTGAGTCTACTTTTGAACAACCACTAGTCTCAAATATTTACATTGGTATGGATTTTTGTATATTGATACAAATTTAAGGTTATTTTTGTTATATTGTATATGTATTTCTATTCTTGTTTAAGGTAGAGTACCTATGTAGCTCATTTTAAAAGATTATGTAAATATTTAGTCTTTGAAAGCTATTTACAATAATAAATATAGGTTAATAGTTCATCATCTATAACTATTAAACTTACAGTTGTGTTAGGTATGTTTTCAGAATGATACAGAGAAATATTTTAGATAGACAGGAAATGTTCAAGCACTTCAAAAACCTAAAGAATATGGCATTTAAAATGTTTTAATAGCATAGGCTTTTCATGACAGTGAGACAGGTTTGCTCCTGGAAGTACCAATTTATTTGAAAAATGGATGAGGGGAAACAAAGAACCCCCACATAGAGTTTGCTTTCTTTATGACCAAAACTAACCATTTGGACAAGAAATTACCCTTGCCTCAACTGCTGTCAGTATGCTGTTCAAACTGGACCATCAGGACACAAAGAAAAGTTACTACTAAACTTTGTCATGACAGTGTAGGACAGTTCTTCAAACATTTTTTGCTTCTTAGAAAAGTCTGTCAGATATTTTAGGCCTATAGACCAAAGATGGATGCCTCAACATTACAGAGGAAACTTGGGTGACTGTTGAGGCAGCCAGCTGTTTCTTTTGTTTATTTTAGTTTTGGAAGTTGCTTGTTTTGTACTTTCTTTTGATTAAGGCAATATGTCCTTCTGGTGTCTTTGGTGGAATTGATGAGTAGATAGTCATAATTATAGTTTCCCTTAGTTATGATAGAAGATAAATTAGCTATAGAACATTGAACTCCCTAAGATAAGATAAATAATAAAGTATTTTCTCCAAAATTGCCAAACACAAATGGACTAGACATTATGAATATAACTCTTACCTGGTCACCATTATTATTATATGTAGCTTTACTGTGTTAGAGTTAAACCCTTTCCTTTTTCTTTAGACAAAAAGGAGGAAATGTTGTGGGATAATCTTTTTCTAAACTGTGAAGATGTGTGAACAGCCAATAGCTAGACAGGATTTTCAGGCACACAGGATGATGGAAAGAGGAAGGGAGGAATTGTCAACCTGATGGAGAGGAAGCAGTATAAGATGTATAGAGTAAAGGGAATAAAGTCACAACACAAAACACAGCAGACTGTGTTGCCATTGGAGTTTGCCTTAGAATTGCATTCAGAATTACAGAAGTTCAATACAAATTTTTCTTTACCTTTACAATTTAAATGATTTTTAAAAGTTTAATTTATGAGTTACCTTTCACTTATCAAGTGGTGCTCATAATATTTTGGAGTAAATACAAGATGCATGATTGAAGGCTATAGCTCTCACTTTTTGTTCTTGATGATTTTATTTAGTTTTAGCTTTTATTATTAGCATTTTGTGGAGTCTAGACAATAACTGGAAGCTCTCTTTCCACCTTGTGGTTTCCAGGGGATGAGCTCAGGTGGTCAGGCTTGGCTACAAACATCTTCATTTGTTGAACCAACTCACTGGTCCTGTACATGCTTCTTAACCACATGAGGCTCATAACCATTTACTCTTGAATGTAAGATTTTATGTATAAAATTGAAATATAAAATAATTTTGATTCTTTAAATACAATTATCTGTTTTCAAGTGTCAAAGATGATAGAACAAATTCAGGCACTGTTAATATTTGCAATAACATCAGGAAACAGCTACTTCATCATCTAAGTCACAAAACCTCCAAATTCATACTTATTATGGACTGCTGGAGTGTTTGGGCAGCAGCTATGCAGGAATGTTTGGCTAATGATCAGATTGTTGAAAAGTTCCTATTTATGAGATTCCCCCACGAACAGTTCACTTGTGTTCATAGAAGTTCTAGAAGGAAAAGGTGCACAATTACCAGGTCAGTTAATCTGTCCTCTGAACAAAGGAAGGCTATTCCTTGCACAGTGCTTCCTGGGAGTTTGTGGTCAGTGTGTGATCAGGCCTGATTCTTTCCACTTTTTCCCCTCAAATCTCTGATGCTGTTTCTCATTCTTAAGTTTCCAAAGGGTAAAAGCAATGTTCATGCACAAAAGAAATGAAATTCTTTTGAGTGTCCTTTGAAGCCATGTATCCATGCTGGGCTGAGTGGTGGAGACATGCGCATTTGAATATAGATGTTCAGTATTTCCTTATTACATGTAATTAGAGGGGCCATTCTCCACTTTTAAAATGACAAGACTGGCCTCACCCTCAGTAGGCCATTTTTACTAATATTTTGATCACAGCTAATATTTACTGAGAAATTACTCTATGCCAGACAGTTTGGGATTAACAGTTATTCATACTCATAAGAAATCAAGCATTCAAATGAATTTAAACTGCTGATTTTTTTCTTTTCATTGTAAAACTACAAAGAAAGAAAATTTAAAGGTAAAAGAATATTTCATAACAATTACATTAGAGCTTTGGCCTCAAACTGCAGACTGTATGCTACTAAGAGTCCTTTACATTCAGCTTTTTAATAGCATAAGTGACATGTAGATGATTTCCTAAAAATTTTGTTGTGGGATTACTAAATTTATTTGATATTAGAAGAATTATGGAAGTGATTAAATAATAAAGCCTTTCATTCTTTGTAGTACAAGGTCTGTGAGTGGTCAGTGTGGTAGGTAGGCCAGCATTGTAGTAGGGAGTGGAGGGTGAAGGAAGGGCATGGAGGGTGAAGAACAGACAAGGTTTGCTTAATGCACTGCAAGGGGCAGCAATGACTGTGTGGCTTGAATCTTAGAGAGAAGAGCTGTCATAGTCTATAATTTGGCAAAGCATTGGTCAGTTGGGTGAAGTATATTTTGCGGTTTGTAGGTAATTTGCACCAGGCGAGTAAAGGTAGTCAAGATTGGTTGCTATGCATTCCTGTGAAGTTATCCTAAAACATTATAAATGTAATTTCCAGTGACACTATCTTTACCTTGTTGTTCTGACCACACATCTTTGGCTTACTAGCTCTACTGGCCTTCTCAAATATCTTACATCTAGTCCATCTTAGTCCCATAACCTTTATTTTCAATGCAAAGAGTATTCCTTCTCAATAATTAAGAATGAGGAAGGAAATGAAAGATTAAAAGGGACTGTCACTTTATATATCAGCTGATAGTTAAAGTAAATTAAAGTTACTATAAGGTCCATTATCTATTATTTTTAATGCCTTTAAATTTTTTCAGGCCTGTAAGATGACTCAATGAGTAAAAACATTTTTTTCCCAAGACTGATGAACTGAGTTCAACCTGTGTGATTCATACTGTGGAAGAAAGAACCAACTCCCACAAATTATCCTCTGATCTCTATATGTTAGTATGTGCACGCGCACGAACGCATGCACACATACACACACACACACACACACACACACAAATAATATGTAATATTTTATTTTTTCATAATATTTGTATATAGAGATGTATACACAGTTCTTTCATTCAGTAAAACAAATTCCAAGAGGCAGAAATTCAATCTAACCCTAATAAACAGCACATGAGGGGTAAACCTGATAATCCTTTAGGGTGCCCCCTTGTCCTTTAGGGAAAGATGGTTCTTTCTCAAACTTTGAGCCACCCACTGACATGTTTCAGCATCGGGAAGGCTTTGCCAGTGCCCCTCACTCCCTGCCACCAGTGAGGTCTAATATTATTCACAATACTGAGAAAGTCAACATATATAGAACAAAGGATACTGTGGTTATAGTTTCAAAGATTTCAGCCAATAATCACTTGATTCCATATGTTGAACAACATGGCCCTGGCATGTAGAAGAAGAGCCTACCTGATGGAGGCCAAGAGTCAAAGAGAGAAGAAAGGACCCCAAACCTAGCCACCCCTGGTGGTCTAACTTCTGTTCACTAGGCCGTTTATTAATAATCCTGTCACTCTCAGTGACAGTATGGGCTGGAGTAATAGTTCCTTTTCTGTTGCTGTGATAAAGTACCATGAATAAATGCAACTCAAGGAAGAGACAGTTTTGGCCTTATCCACATACAGGAAGTAGAGTATAAATTGCTAGTGGGTTTATGGGGCAAGGCCATAAACTTCAAAGTGAGGCACTTGGGACATATTTCCTCCATCCAGGCTCCTCTTCTGAAAAGCTCCATAACAATGATAAACAGCATCCCCTGCCAAGGAGCAAGTCCATGAACCTATAGGGGACATTTCTCAATTAAACCACCATAGCTGGGGACAAGACCATCAGTGCATTGATCTTTGGAGGACACTTAAGATTAAATTAAGACACACTGAGCCTCTGGTACCTCCAATCCCATGATCTTGCTCTGTTCTCCTTTATGCCATAGGAGCCCACAACAACACACTTGTGAGACATGCATGGAAATCTACTGTACTCCTTTATGCCATGTTCATTACCACCCACAACAACAAACCTATGACACTTATGTGACAATGTACCATACTCTCTTATGCCATGGGAACTATCACTGCACAACAACACACTTATAATACATGTGTGACAATGTATTTCATGTGTTTGCTTTCCTCCTGTGTTCTTGAGAGAACAGAGCCTTTTTAACTGTCTCTGACCTTCTCATAGGATGAATTTAAAATTCATTAATATTTGTCAAATGGAGAGTTAAATGATTGATCAGTGGGAAATGATTCTACCTTGTTATGCTACTTAAAATGAAAGCATAAGAAGTCAACTAATGGAACAATGTCAGTCTCTTTAAATGCCGCCTGAACAAATAACACACTGTATCTAATTTTTTAAAAAAAATATAAGGGATGTTATAAAAAGTTGATTCCATTATTAAAGTTTATGTTGCCTGGTCAAGCATTTTGGAGTCAAATATTAGATATTTTATATTGTCTATATAAATTTTAAAATATACTAGAGTCCCAATCAGAAATGCAATATTAATTAAATGTTTATGTCTTTGTCACAGTCCATGGAAAAGCAATTTTGATACTTTTCAATAATAGAGGATTATGATTATTGTATATTATTTTTATCTTATAATTTGGAGTTTGGTATCTTTGGAATATTACCTATCTTAGGGGTAATAATGAACAGATGGCTCCCTCCTCCATGTTATAACATTCATATCAGTTGGGATTGAATTTCCCCATGATGAGAGTCACCAAGTCACAATGTCCAGGATATAGATTATATAAACCAGGTGCCATCAAACTTTCCATTTTTTCTATTATTTTAATTTTGACATTTGGGAAAAATTGAAAAGACTTCCATGAATTTCCCCAAGTTTCCAGGCACATGAAAGAGCTTTTCTCTGGGTGTTCTCACCATTCACTGTATTGTTAATTGTCATAGACAACACTCGACATCCGGGATCCGATACTCCATCTTGATTTTGTATTTCCTTAGATTACTCAGTCATTAACAGACCTGGATTGCTGCTGCTTTGTTTCATGTAGACATAATCTCACAGGAAAAGGTTGCTGTGCCTTTCCACACAGTGGAAATTACTTGAAAATAGAATAAAAATCTATGCACATCGTAGCTTCACCAGCACTGGTTTGCCACAGTTACTTGTCGTTCTCTGTAGATAAGAAAGCATGGAGGCCTTCATGCAAGACTCTTTCATGGAATTCGTCTATAACTGATGCAAGTAACTGGGCAGATCACAAAACAGGAGCACCAAGCAAGTCTTTAAGCTTGCTTTTTAGTATTATTGAATTTGTAAAATGTGAATAAGGGCCATGTCCAATGAGCAAGAGTATATTAGAGGTTGCAGCGATCATCCAAAACACCATCACACAAGCAGTAGATAACAGAGAGAGGAGCTTCCCCACCACTCCTTTGTCTATAGAATGCTCTGCTGCCTGCAAGGTGCCACTCCCATGGCAGACTCAAGACTCAATTAAACCCTGGCTATACCCAACTCTTTCCTAAGAAGACTGGAGTCTACACCCCTCCCCACACAGACAAGCCCAGTTTCTCTTTTCCAAAAGATATGAATGTTTCAAATCTAGAATGTTGTCCTCCAAAGTCTCCAAGTTCAGTCTGTGATCTAGTAGCCATGAGAAAAATCTGGTTTTCTAATGTGATTTTGGCCCCTTAAAGATCAAAATACTTAGTGGCAAAAACATGGCAATTAATGTGTGTCTTTCTTACCATTATGGAATGTGATTCTAATGCTTTCACCTTATAGAATGCATACCTATGTGTCTGTATATATGTACACATCCATTCATAGAACTGAACACTGAACACATGCATATATGTTAAAGTTCATGAATGTCTTTTCAAGCATGTATATTTTCTTTTAATACATTGTATAACTTTGAATAGGAACACAGTATAGGCACAATCATACTGCTCATGTTAGAATATATCCTGGCTCACTTGACTGCTCTTAAATAAATTACTTAAACTTTGTGTGCCTCACTTTCTTAATATGTAAAATACTATTACTAATAATAACACCTTCATAGAACTGTTAGAGTTAATACATTCAATACATTTGAAAGTTTCAGGACGATACATGGACTAAATATGCAAAATTTTGAGCAACTGTTAGTAAGATATCAGAAATTATCTTTGAAATATTTGTGAAAATGTATTGTGCTGTTATTTACTTTTTGACTCTATTGAAATATTAGTATGGAAAGGACACCTGAGATGATATTACATGAAGCACACCTAGAAAATAGCAGAATAAATAAAATTTCTAATGATTTGTAAATGATCAACAGTGTGTAAACAATGTGTAGCTGAAGAAAGTCATAATCCAGATACAGGTGGATGTATTTAGTTCAAGGGGGTTGAGGTGTAGCTGGAGGGTGTTGAAATTTGAGAGACTTAGAGAATACTTGTTCCAATTGATTCTTGTATCTCTGATTGTTGGCAAAGTATGGAAAATTGTCATTTTCAGGACCTTAGTCTAGTCAAATAGACAACATTTTACCCTCAAAAATACAACAAACAAACAAACAAACAAAAAGGAGCCAGCTAGCTAAAGTAAAAAGTGGACAGGAAATTCCTATAAAGTAATGGCAGTGCCTTTCCCTCAGTGGAGGAATCTTTAATTGAAGCTCTGAAGCGTAAAGCCTTGTGGACTCTCAGCTGTGGACTGTTCATAATTATTATGGCCCAGTCCCACACAATACAAAGAGCTGTGTAAAAAGCCAAGAATGTAGGCGCTCAAGTCATTTGACCCACAGCCCCATGAAACATTTTTGAATATATTAATGATATATACTTCATTAACAGAATTACTTTTTTCAACTTCATTATTTTTTTTAAATTCTAATTTTATGCTTTTCTAAAACCACAGTGGTCTCTCCTAGGAGACACGTGCTGTCTGCCTGAGTAGCATTCTCATTTATACCTGTCAAGAAGGTCAGAAGTCCTCTCAAGTAGTCTAACCCACCAGGACACATAATTTCAGCCATAACATGGTTTGTGTCAAAATTAATCATAGTTTGCATTTTAAAAAGTCCCTTCTGAAGTTGAGATCATGTTTGCTTATCTTGTGGTAATCTTGATTGTGCACTTAATGAATTCCAATTACTCCAAATTTAAAAGCAAGTCTCCACACAAATGTACCTACAGGGCAGGGCAGGGTATTTGTCATCTCAGTCCTTGGAAAATGAGGGCAGAAAGACTGTGCATTTGAGGAAAGTTTGGATGCCCATTAAGATCTTGTCTTAAAATATCCAGGGTTGGAATGTAGCTCAGTGGGAGAAAGCTTGCCCAGCTTGTGCGAGATGTGTGAGGTCCTGGTCTGTTCTCACGCACAGAAGACAAATAAACAAAAATTGACCTTGACCAAGAAAGGGTTGACCTCAGACCTTTGTCATATGAGTCACCTTGGTAACAGGACACCTAGAGAACCCTGGACACAGACCCCCCCCATCCTTGAATTGGTGAGTTTTCAATTTGAAAGCATCTATTCTTGCATCTATCATTGCTATCCTAATAAGGAACAGTTTTATCATCTTAGAAGTTCACAAGTACTATAGATATTTTTACAGCACGATGTGTAAGAATTGAAAAATTCTTCATTGTTGTCTTGTAGACAAACCACACTCCTAATCCCATCATACACTTGGCAGTTATAATTGTAACTGTAAGAAGTTGAGTGTGTCAATTGAAGGATAAAGACAGTCACACTATTTTCTCATGACCTAGTAGTCCAGCTGGTTCCAGATTGGACTCCCGTTATCCACAAAACACTCTCATTTCACTGACTATATAATGGATTGAAGTCAAAGCTCAAAGAGGCAATACTTAGGGAGATCAACTCAGAAGCTGTATGAGTCACCTTTGAATTTAGAAAACTGGCCCCACAGAGCTTCAAGAAAGACTAGGAAATATATCTGCACATTGCAGATCATGTGAACGGCCAGTGTTCAAAGGGATCCATGGTCAAGGAAAGAAGGCGATATGAATGTTGTGGCACCATTTGTAGTTTATTCTTCATAGAAATTAGAGAGTCTACCTGTTGACACCATTCAGCTTTCTGGAACATCATGAATCTCCGTTAGGGATCCATGCCTCTTCTACCTTCTCTCTAAAAGCTATAAAGTGAATTTCACTGTCTCATTCTAGCAATGAAACCTTTACCCAGGTCCTGTCAATTAAAACAGTCTTACCTCTTTGCCCTGGTAATTGGCTCTGTATAACACCAACTTTAGTGGGTCCTGGACAGGAGTTCAAATTCCAACATCTGAGATGAACACTAAGCTTCACGGAGTTGGTGCTTATGCCACCAGAACAAGGAGGTTTTGAACAAGGCAATAAAGTAAAGCCAAGTCAGAGCACAAAGACAGGCATGAGGTTCACTGCCTTCCACTAAACCTTCAACCAGTTTTCAGTGATAGGAGACAACAGCATTTTTTAGGATGTATATGAAAGAACAGAGTCAACCTCAATTTTAAATAATGAAAACAGTGTAATAAGACAAGCATGTACAACATGAGCACTAATCCTAAATAAGAATTTAGGGGATTTGTGTGTGTGTGTGTGTGTGTGTGTGTGTGTGTGTGTGTGTGAGCTCTTTCACTCATTTGTGTCATCAGAAGTTTCTCTGGCTCTGCCCAGCCCTGAGGTCCAGACAAATCTCTCCCACCTGCGGTTCCACAGCCACTTATAAAATAATTACTCAGAGGTTTATATTAATTGCAAACTGTATGGCCTATGGCTTCAGCTTCTGGGTGGCTAACTCTTTCATCTTAAATTAACTCACTCCTATTAATCTATATGTTTCCATGTGGCCATGGCATTACTGGTCTGCTGGCATCTTGTTGCTCCTTCAGCAGTGGGCTCTCATCTCTCCTGGCTCCACCCTTCTTCTCTCTGTATCTCTGCTTGGATATCCTGCCTGGCTGTAAGCTTTCTTGCCATAGACCAAAACAGCTTTATTTATTATCCATTGGGAGCCATACATATTCACAGCATACAGAAAGATATCCCACAGCACACTTAGGCAGTTATAAAAATATCCTGAATACCACTAACAGCATAAATTTATCCCTTGTAATCTGAAGCTGGATTGCCTAAGGTCAAGGCACCAGTATTGGTGAAATTACTAAGGCCACTCCACGTAGTTAAAAGGAGATTTATTTAAAGGCGTAACTCACAAATGAAGGGATAGGTAGATGATGGGTTCTGGAAGAGACGCAGTGCAGTCCGGCGGTGTTCTCTGGAGAACTTTCCTCGGTCTACCTCTCGCGTCCAGGTCCAGGAAGCAAGAGAGCGCTGCGTATCCCGATCTCAGGTCTTCAGGCCCTCCCTTGGCCCCGCCTTGTAGGCGTGATAGTTATGGAAGCCTCATTGGGTGTTGGAACTTCCAGACCAAAGCTGGAGTGGCTACCCACTACATCTCCCCCTTTTTGTCTAAATAAGAAGGTTCTAACTTAATACAAGATTATATACAAAGGAATGGTTATCAAATATTGTCCAGGAGTAATGAAGGATAATGACCTAGATAAGATGGGACTA
>CABHPH010081170.1:10162-52242 GCA_902168325.1 Peromyscus nudipes | reverse complement strand
GAGAGAGAGAGAGAGAGAGAGAGAGAGAGAGAGAGAGAAAGCAGAAAGGAGGAAGAGCCAGGGGAGCTCACTAGCTGCCTAGTGCAGGAATTTTGCAGCAGGCAGCTAGACTGAGGAGTGCCTTGGAGTCCCTTGTATATAAGGCAACGTCTAGTTTACAGCATGGGTGGAGCCAGGCTAGAAGCTCCCCTCTTCTCAGCAGAGGAAAGGAATATGGGGAAACGTCTTTGTAAAAGCAGCACCCAGCAGCAGAGACTACCCTCTGACAGTGCTGGTTCCAGTAGCAGTAAAGGGCCAGTGGGCTGGTTTAGAGAGAGCGGGCTTGCTCTGTGATGTAATACAAGTTTGCTTTGTCCTGACGCCAGCATGACTGAGGACACACAGGAGGGAGAAGAGGAAAGCTGGAACAGGACTCTTGGTTAATAGTTTCCAGAGATCGTTGAGCAGGACTTGAGTGGAGGGAGGAAAGTGGATGTTGTGGAGAATTGCTGCGAGGTATACCATAATTACGGTAGGTAAAACAGAGTCGTTACCATGGCTTCCAGGCAAGGTGGCTTGAGCAACAATTTTGAGATGCCAAGGAGGGCACCATTTCCCCCACCATGGCTTTTGTTTTCCTTTAGCATTTGGGCAGTAAGAAAAGCTGGAATCGTAATTGTGGGAAGCTGTATTAACTTCACAAATCAGTTTTGCTTACTCTTTCTACCACAAGCCTTTAAAACAGCCCATTGAAACTGTCCCCGCTCATTCATAAAGTCTGAATTCGCTTATATACAAGGCTGCAGGAATTTTCCTTGTTTTAAAGAATAAAAGACTTCCTAAGAGAAAAATTACCAAATTATCTAAATGTACATTCTTCTCTCAAATGTTAGGAAGCATGCTATGCAGAGAATAGGAAATGCGTGGAAACTGGAACGGAAAATTAGAAATGAGAGGCATTTCAAAAATACTTAGCATGAGTAATTTCATAGGAACCATCCCTGCAGTTTTGCGTTTATTTTCAACTCCACTATGTAGCTTTTTTTCCCTTTTTAACCACCCTAGAATGTAGGTCAACGTCACCATGGCTCCTCATATTTTGCTAGCATTTTAAAAGTTGGAACTTTTTGCCAGTGTTTGGAGACGGAAATATGTTTAAGTTGCCTGTGTGGCTTCAGTAATTCCAGAATCAGCTCACACATTCCTGCTGTTGCTAGTCACCAGTGAACTTGAGTATTCAGCATTCAGATACACCCTCACCTGGGATGAACACAGCGCTCAAAAGGTTGCCGATAAAATGCTCTATCGTTCACACCCCTCACTCTCCTCCACGCTGCTCCAGTTCCATCACTCTGCCGAGGTCCAGGCCAGCTCTGGATTGTTATACTTGAAGAGAGAATGAGGACAGTTTTGTGGTGGTTGTGCATTTCGGGAACCCCAGACCCACATAACAGCAACATTGCTGTTCCTTTGAAGCGGCCTTGTTTTAATGCTAGTCTATGACTCTGGGTCAGAGCACCTGTTTCAGCATGGCTGACAGTTTGGACCAGGTAATTGCTATGGACTCTGTCCTGTAGGTGGGAGAGTATGAATCTTAGCAGCTTTGCAAGTTTCTGTCTTCCACATGTCAGTGGCACCTTCCCCTTATAGAGACAACCAAAAATGTGTCCACACATTCATAAATATCCCCAATGGGACAGCATCAACCCTGCCACCCTGGCTGAGAAGTACCACTCGGGCTTCTCGTTTTAGCTTCACAGTTTACTACTTGCTTCAGGAACTAGGCCTTTAGCACTTGTGAGATAGGATGTAAAGTGATCTCTTTCTGTCTCTGTCTCTGTCTGTCTGTCTGTCTGTCTCTCTCTCTCTCTCTCTCTCTCTCTCTCTCTCTCTCTCTCTCTCTGTGTGTGTGTGTGTGTGTGTGTGTGTGTGTGTGGTGTACTCTGCTGGAGACTAAACCCAGAGCCTCATGCATGCTGTAGTAGTAACTTTTATCTTGCTATGATAAAACACTGGGACCAAGGCAACTTATAGAAGAAAGAGTTTATTTTAGCTTGTGGCTCCGGGGTTAGAGTCCATCATGACAGGACAGCATGGCAGCAGGAACAGGAAGCGGAGACCTCAATTCCTGAACCACAAGCATGGAGCAGTGAGAGCAGACCGGAAGAGATGGAAGTGTTCTCTTTTCAAAGCCTGCGTCCAGTGATGCACTTCCTCTAGCAAGGCTGTACTGCCTACACCTCTCCGTCAGTGTGACTAACTGGGGACCCCATGTTCAAGTGCCTAAGGCTCTGGGGTCATTTCTTGTTCGCACCACAGCATGTGCTGGATCTATGCTTTACCACTGAGCCTATAACTCACAGGTTACACCCCGTCTCTTGTCATTTAAAATGGAAATACCAGATTATGTAAAGTATGTAAAGTTTTCTGAGTAGCAAACAGAATTTTAGGGAGAACACACACACACACACACACACACACACACAAAACAACTGAGGCCTGGAATTTGTTCTTGTAGAACAGCCCTTCTCTTGTCCTCTGGCCTTAGCAGGTGGAATCCTTCAGCGCTGCCTCACAGGACTTTCTCAAAGCTACACCAGAGGAAATGGCCTTACTGGCGGAGCCTTGGAATGTAATGTTGACATCAGCAGCCAGGAAATGTCTCATGGTAGCAGTGCACAGAGCTGGGGCCTCGAGCTCACCCACTTTTTATGCCACCTCAGAAAGAGAGAAAGGCCACAGACACAGGCTTCTCAGGAGCAGCCTTCATTTCCTTCCCATGCTGGTGGCTGGGGTCTCCTTAGGAAGGAATGTGCAGCTTTCCACCAAGAGGCAGGCGTAAATTTCCTGTTTGGTTTGTGAGGACCGGTGTGGACGGCTATAATGAGATCAGAGGGGCCCTGAGGGATGTGGCCTGGCTGTGTCCTTGACGGTCCCTTGAGCTGCTGTTGGGGAGTGCAGCCAAGCCCGACAGTTCCTGCTGGTGGCACAGTGGTGTGACCGTGCCCTTGCTCTGTTTCTTATCCGTTTGCCTCTTGTCCCACCGTTAGCATTCCATCTTCCAATTGTAAATCATGGCGAAGTAAACATAAGGCAGCTTCTTCTCCACAGAACAGAGTGAGCACAAAGATGACCTGCTTCCTTAGAACGGTTGCCTACACGGCTGATGCTAAGGATGGTTGATAGGCCCGAGCTATTCTTAAGATCTTTCTTACCTGACGGTACCATTAGGAGGAAGAGTTCAAGAGTAAGTCACAATACAGCTGATACTACAAAGAATATATTACTTGGTCTAGCCTGAACAGCAGCTACATGGACACATATGGGACATAAACTATGGCAGGCTTGAATTTTAGGAACCCCCAAATTGGGCATTTCCAGAAGCCTAGTATATACTCAGCCGATGCAAACTGGACCACTTTTTGATAATCCCTCCCTCCACGTGCACATGAAACCTTATGTGTTTGATAAAACAAAAAAATGCTTTCAAGTATATAAGCTCCAGGTACAGGAAGACCCTAATGCCATCAGTTGTGATGATGTAGGGACTGCTGTCAGTTCTCAGCTCTAGGGGCTGGGATTTTCAGACTCAGCAATGGAACTGTTGGTTGAGGACAGCAAGAACGTCTTCTAAGTTTTCAGGGGTTAGGATGGAGCTCCAGGGCACCATGTTTGAATAAACCTGGTTTCATTGCCAGTATGGTAGGTGACAAACTATATTTATTTTGAAAGTTCAGCTTACAGAAGCCTTTGTGCTTGTGGTCGAAGCAAACCTTATGTTTGTGGACTAGTTTTTACACCCCAGCACGTGGTAATCTCTCAGCGAGAACAAGTCATGCTACGGTGAAGCTGGTAATGAAAAGTGCTGACTCTGAGCCCTAGGAACGCTGAGGCAAACTAAGAGATCCTCTCTGAGGCTGTCTTCCATTCGAGCCTATCATGCCAAGTAGAGCTCTCTTCTGGGAATCAACAAAAGCTTTTTTCCCAGAGAAGCAAGACGGTAGAACTGTTCTGGGCTTCCAAAGTGGGCCAATTGAAGCTGTGTATACCATCTCCTGTTAAGCTGCTTGCCTCTCTGTACAGCTTGTTGTCCAGGTCTGCTCGAGAGAAAACAGGTCCTATAATTGTGACCTTTGATCGAAGAGTCAACTGGCCTCTTGGCTTCTTCAAAGAGGTACTTTCCAATGATTTCCCTTGACATCGCTTCGGTGGGTCATTTGGAAGTAACTACTCATGATACTGTTACTTCAGATTCCCACCAAATCATAGAAAATGGACTTGCCTGAATTATTCAAACCCTCAAAAGAGAAGGAAGCTCTAGGAGTCTGTCTGCATGTGTTATTTGACTGTTCCTGGGGAGACATGAGCACAAGTCTGTTCACTCCAAATACAGCACTGACAACAGACTAGAAGAACAACTCTACCCAAGGCTAGCTCTGTGCACAGTGCATTTATTGGGATTACTAACATGAATGTAGGTGAGAAGTTATGTGGTGATTTGAATGAGAATGGCCCCCATAGGCTCATATATTTGAATAATGGTTCCCTACTTGGTTGAACTGTTTGGAAAGGATTAGGAGGTGTGGCCTTGTTAGAGGAGGTGTGTCGCTGGGGGCAGGGTTTGATGTTTCAAAAGCCACACTATTCCCACTTAGCTCTCTCTTTCTGCCTGCTGCCTGTGGGTCAAGATGTGAGCTCTCAGCTACTGCTCCAGTGCCATCCCTGCCTGCCTGCTACCATGCCCCCCCACCTTGATGGTCATGGACTCTAACCCTCTGAAATTATAAGCCCCAAATAAACTCTTCTATCAGTCGCCCTAGTCATGGTGTCTCTTCACAGCAATAGAAGAGTGACTAAGACAGGTTAGTTACAGAAGCATGGATGACTCAAATGTAGCTGCAGCACCAGAAAGCCCACCCCAGCATAGGTGATGAATAAGAAAAGTTGCATCCCTGGAGCTCCCTGCATGACCTGCAGGCAGCTCAGCTTGTCCAAAAGTCTCCTCTCCCCAGAAGTCATTACTGCTTATGTAACCTTTGCGAAGACCCTTGTGAGTCTTATGAGTTTTAGGAACTTCCTAAGACTTAGGAGTTTTGTTTTTTTCTTGAGCCTTGTAAACCTCATTTATCTCCCTAGTCTCCAAGGAGCCTCCTTTCGGATGGGAGTGATGTAATTGGGAGGAAATTACTAGATAGCACACCTGGTAAGCCAGGTGTGGTTGGTAAACCTTCATCCTAGATGAGTGAAACTCAGGCTTCTCCATCTAAAATAGTCAGATGGATTGAGAGTTTCTTAGTACATGTGACAGCCACCAATGATACACCTTTCAGTGGCATGTACCATTGACAAACATGAATTAGAGCTCCTAAAATTAAAGCATGACTCCTGTGTATCAGTAGGGTGATGGAATCTCTTCTGTTCTTCCTCTTCTAAGGCATAAAAAAGAATGATGTTCCTGGCAGTATGAAAACAGCACTCTGCTGGCCAAAGTGATGCCATTCTTCTTGGGTGAAGACTCTTCAATATTTTATTCTTATTTTTCATGTAGTCTTGAAATATATTCTGGCCAAATGAAGACTACAAATAGATATTAATATTAAAACATTAGAAGATGATAGAATAAAGGAAAACGGGCTCAGCTGATGTCAAATCAAAGGAAAATTGGCTTAAGCATTGTGATTAAATTTAGTGTAACTATTTAGTGCCTGTTACATAAGGCAATGTCAACAAATGTTGTGAATGTGAGGGTTACACAAACCAGACAAGTTATTTTCTTTTGAAACACTTATAATCCAATAGGATGATTGAAAGTGATTGCCTATTTGGCAATTTTCTGCAGAATAAAGTTGTGCTGAATAGGGGCCAGAGAACAGAAGAGAAAAGGCTCTATCTTATTTGAGTGCTGCGTGTTGGGTACTTTTTTTCATGGTATGCCATCTGGCCCTTAGCACAGTTATGAGTGATAGGAGAATTTGCTCCACTCTTGGGGTTGGTGTGGGGGTGGGGATGACAAAGATTTAATCACACACTCCACTCACATGCCAAAAGATAGTTGAAGGTCAGATCAACTGTATTGCCCACAGCTCTAATTTCCTTTTTTGCTATGATAAAACACTCTGACCAAACACAACATAAGGGAGGAAAGGGATTATTCAATTTAAAATTCCATGTCACAGTCCATCACTGAAGGAAGCTGTTTATTCTACACAATATTACCTCCCACCAAGGAACTCCCCTTACAGCCAAAGAAATACAGCAGGAATCATGAAGGGTGTTGCTTGCTAGTTGGCTCACAGGCCAATTTATACTCAAGTAGATTTCTTATACAGTCAGGGTCTCCTGCCTAATGATGCTGTCACACAAACAGTGGAGTAGGCCTTCCTGTATCAGTTAACAGTCAAAACAACCCCCAACAGACATGCCCACCATCCTATCTAGGCAACTCCTCAATCAAGCTCTCTTCTCAGATGACTCCAATCTATGTCAAGTTGATGGTTCCAGCTAACTAGGACACCCACCAAGCCCTGCTTTGGCTGCTCTCCTCAGAGGTTGCTCTGCCCCACAAAGCCGCAGTAGCACAGCTCTGGAAAGGCCAACAGACAGGCTAAGCACTTCCACTCTTGGAAATGTAAAGGAATGGAAAATCCTCTGGCTGACTTCCAAGGTCATGGGTAGTAGATGAGGTGCACTGGCCCTCTGTATCCCACTCCTAGATTTCAAAGTGTAACACAAGTCTCTAACACTGAACAGGGAAGTTGCTTTGTATGATACTGTTCCCTTCCTTTCTTGAATGTCATGAACTTGGAACACATGTGCTACGCTCCTTCTTTGCTGGGACTAGCACCAGGTGGCAGACTCGGTGGTGTCTTCATGGTCTGACCATTCACTCTTCTCATTCCTTCTGGATTCTTGTTCTGGACAGTCAATAAGGCAAGAGATGCAGCTGGGGCAGGTGGCATCTTCAGTATCACTGAGAGACAGATTGGCTTTTGGTAGTGGCTGCCTGATTCTAAACATTGGTTCCCTGGCAGTTTTACCACCACAAGGAGTCAATCACAAGCATATGGACCAGGAAAGGTTGTGTGAAAGTATTGGCACTCTTGCTCCTCAGTGGCTTTTGTTCTTTTCCATCTGACATCCAGAGCAGCGTCTTTGTTACCAGCAGGCATCCCTTCTTTATAACACAAAATCGCTTGTTTCCTCTTCCTTGTCACAATTTCCTACTGAACTGTAGTTCATATTCTGGTTAAAATCCCGATATTAATTTCCAGTCACATACCCGGCCCCGGGGAAGAAGCCGTGGTAACAGCTGTAGAAAGGTGCTCTTGTCTCTGGCTTTGGATGGGTGCAGACATCAAGGCAGGTGGCAGACATTGCCAGGTTTTTGGTCAGAGCTGTGGTGGGGTGTGCTTGCTGCCTCAGTATGGGCTTGGTGAGAACACTGCAGCTCTGCTACACACCCTTGTTTCCGCTGCCTCTTCAGGAACAATGGAATAAGCAGCCTCAGAAGAGATGTGATGGGAAGGATCTTCCCCTCCCCTTTGGGTACTTAATTCTAGCGCCATGTTCCTTTGAGTGGAAGGGAGCTATTAGAATTTCTGAAATAAATTGGATTTATGTTCATTTAGTTTTGGACATGGATTCCAGTTCAAGACTGTCAGAACTTGAAGAAACATGTGAAGTACTCCAGTCCTAAGAACAGGCAACTTGAGTTTTCTCTCACCTATCTTCTGATTGCCCAGGCTCCTGAGTCCTGGATTTGGGGGCATTTCCCCAAGAGTGTCCTGTCGTTTCTTTCTGAAGTCTTCTCATCTTTTTATTTCTTCAGCCACTCTTACCTAGAAGCTCTTGGTCTATCTGTTATGTCTAGTTCTTTGTTTACACCGCTGAGTGTAGTGTAGGGAAAAGCATGGCCAAGAGAATTCACGCAGGTCCCAGGGCACATGGCATCTGAAAGCCAGCAAGTGACATCTTGAACATTGTGAACAGTGAGACGCTTGCTTGCATTGGCCTGTATCACTTTGGAGAGCCTGAGCTACCCAGCTTTGAGACAGATTACAAAAGGCTTCTAGAATAAACACCTGGGGAGGGAGAGGAGCGTTAGAGAGGAGAGAAAAGCCCGAGTCAGCATATTCCATTCTCAGCTGTCAGTATCCACAGCATTTTTCAAGGGCCAAGACATGGCACACAAAGAAACAGCTCTTGACACTCTTAAGCTTCCCTTAGAGGAAGGAGGATGGAATCAAGCTGGCTTATTCTGTTCTTATCATACCTCAGAGCGTCTTAGCAGTGATCCAGGTGAAACAGATGTCTCACTGTAGGTGGAGGTTGTTGGTAAATAGTGGTGAAACAGGTAGACCCAGTCTTCACCTTTCTCCAACTCCCACTTGCTGAGGCCCAAGACGCCCAAACCATGAGCGTATATAACCCTAGAAATGCCACCAGATGTGGGATTCTCACCAGGAACCCGAATCTACCAGTCCCCACCATAGAGAGGACTTGGCTGGTGAGGGGCACTTGGCTATATTGCCAGTGCTGTTTTATTTGCTTACCTGATCCTTACTTTTCACTTATTTGGAAACTTTCAACCCCACCCACTACCTATCTGCCTTCTTCCTTCCTTTCCTCCCTCCTTGAAACTGGGACTTAAACCTAGTGCCTTGAGCATCCTGAGCAGGTGCTCTGCTGCTGAGCTACAGCCCAACTCCCCTGCCTTCTTCTTAGACTTGCCCTGTCCCCAGTCCTTCATGCTTATTTCCACTTCTTCTACTCACCTTGAAGGCCTACATTTCATTAGCCCTTTAGTTGTGTAAGGTTGAACACAGACTTTATTAACCAGTGGGTCAGTTTTGTTAGGATCAGCTAACTAGGAAACACAATGGCATATGGGATTGGTTTTCTAAAGGCACTCTTTAAATCTGTACTTAATTTTGCTCAATACAAGAGGATCTCAACTTGAAAGAAAAAGAAAATATTTAGAAATTGAATGAAGACACCCTTGACTCTGTTATGATATCTTAGGCAGGTTCTGTCTTAATGATTTGTACTTAAGAGAGCAGGTTATGTTTTTAAGCTGTAGGCTTTTCTGTACTGCTTCATAGCCAAATTGACTGTGGGACAGTCAGCTTCTCCATGTTTCAGCAGAGACGGGAATATTTGATAGAACGAGGCCAGTTTTTCTGGTTGCTGTCCACAAGTGAGCTGACCCAGTTTCTAAAAGTGTCATCTATTCGCCAAGGTATTTTCTATTAGCAGTGCTCTTATATATGCTACATAAACATATATATGTATATAATGTACATGTGTGCATGTATTTTATTGGCAGAGAGGAGGTGGGGTTTACTTTGGTCTTTGTACATGTTTTAATTCCATAGTATCTCCAAAGGAAGTCACCTCTAGCCCAGAGTCTCCAGCTTATTATAGCATGACCAAAAGGACTTTTTACATCCTTGTGTCTGTAAGGAAAACTCTCTTACACTGACGTCAGGACTGGCAGCATCAATCAGAAAGCACACTGTATACTTGTAGCTACTAAAAAGCTGTGTGTTCTTCCCAGTAAGTGTTGGAGAAGATCTACAGCCCTGGGAGGGAGACATCTCGGTGGTTAGAGTGCTTGTTGTGCAAGCGTGAAAGTCTCAGCTGGAATCCCAGAACCCATGTCAAAAGCTGGTCATGGCAGTACTTGGCAGTGCATACCTTTAACCCCAGCAGTGGGCAGCAGAGATGGGAGGACCTGCGGGCATCGCTGGCCAGCCGTTCTAGCCCATGGGTGAGGAATAGGTTCAGTAAAATACCCTGTCTCAGAAAATAAGGTGTAGAACACTTGAAGAAGACACCAAAGCCATGTGCATGCCATGTGCATGCATGGGCAGGGGCACCCATATGTACACACATGCTCTTAACTCCTTCCACTCAACACACACTCACACACACACACATTAATTTTTTTAAAAAATGGTTTAAACCCTGGCACTAAAATATTTTCCTTAAAAAAAAAAGAAAAGAAAAAACCTCTAAGGCTAATAGTTATCAAGATTGTTTTCAATCCCATGTCAATAGTGTGTTGATGAGGGAGAGTAAAGAACTCTCTATGTCACATATTTCCATCAAAGAAGTTTTAGTCTGGCTTGGCTGTAGAATGGCATACATGCAGATGACCTAAGAACACCTGAGGAAGAGACAGGAAGGGACAGGACAGTTAGTTTACTGAGAACTGTGTGTTCAGATTCCAAGGGATTGAGGACTGTGGGGAATAAAAGCTGGGTTATTTAGGTAGCTGGCCGAGCATCTTTGTCTGTCAGTTAAGACATTGTGCCATTTCCTGTGTGCCAGTGTGAACAATAAAGTGACATTTTGTGACATTAGACATCTCTGTAAGGAATGGGGACAAGCTTTCCAGTTATGTGATAGGCTGGATTTGAAATGGATCAATACATGTACTAAGTAAGAAACAACATGTATAGAGTTTCTACTTTAAAGGTCAGAAATCCCTTAGCCACTGCTTCTGGTAATTCAATTATTTTTCATCATTTTTCATTCATCTTTTAGTCAATTGGATACTGAATTTTTATGCCGTTGAAGCCACTGTTGCCCAGACATTGTATACCTATGTGGATGTCTGTGTGGACTCACCCTGCAGAGATGGGGTGCTGGGATCCTCCCTTGTGTACTGTTGCTAAGGTGTGTTTCTGCTGAGGCTGGCATGCCATTTTCTTTCAAATCTCTGTCTGCCATGATTGGCAATGTCACTACCTTCTCTCCTGGTTTATTAAACAAAAAAAGGTATATAACATTATGTTCACTAAATAGTAGTGTATGCAGATTAAGAATTTACCTTTTGAAAACACAATTGCAAAATAATTCTCATAGTAATGGAAAGTGTCAGTATGGGGAATGTAGCATTGCACCTTGCATCCTGGCCTCAGTGAATGTGTATTCCCAGTAGACAAAGATAGAGGACTAAGAACAGAAGGGGCTGTGGTGGGCCATTGAGAGTCTGTGATTTTTACTGTTAAATCACTGTAGCTCTAGTTAAGTCTATAATTCCATTTTTCACAGAAAGGTTCAGACACTGAACTACTTTGTAGGTGCAGCCTCTGAGGAGATGATGCACTATCCGTGTACTGGAAGGACTGGACAGTGCACTGCTGTCCTCTTGCAGCTCTGTGAACACCGTTCAAGGGAAAAAGCCACACGTCTACTTAAGGAGTCAGAAACATTTCACTCCGGTGTTTGTTTGATATTTGACAAACCAAAAGCCCTGGAACCATACCACAGTTTTATTCCAAAATGTGAAGTTAATTAAAATAATTTAAAACTCTGTAAAGAACCAATAGCACAATCCAAAACAGATCCTTAGTCTGGTTCTGGAGGGGTGTGGGGGTACTGGATTGCTTTGTTCATTTGGCTGATGGCAAACCAACTTCTTAAAATCCTTGGTGGAGTGTTACCTGCCAAGGAGCTTCTACATACCAGTCCTGAAGATGATGCAGCCAGGCCCTGACCTCTACCCACTGGTTCCTCGGCTCTTTGGGGTCAATGAGGAAAGGCACTAAGGTCTTGTCCACAGTACTGCTGCTACTCAGTGTTTCTTCCCTTTATTAAAGCTATCTAAGTACCAGCTAGAAATTCCTAAGTCATTGGCTTTGTTCACCAGTGCCTCAGCTCCTAGCCCTTAGTATGTGCTCAAAAATTGGTTATTTCAAAGAATACCCTTGTCCCTATGGCTCCGAAGCCATGGTGTGTAGTCCTCTCTGAGCCACAGGCATGCCCTGAGACTCTAAACATGACTGCCTAGACCTGCACTGTCCAATATGGTAGCTACTACATGCCTTTGTTATTTTAATTTAAATTGTATACAATTTTTTTTTTTGTTTTTTGTTTTTTTTCGAGACAGGGTTTCTCTGTGTAGCTTTGCGCCTTTCCTGGAACTCGCTTTGGATACCAGGCTGGCCTCGAACTCACAGAGATCCGCCTGGCTCTGCCTCCCAAGTGCTGGGATTAAAGACGTGCGCCACCACGGCCCGGCGAAATTGTAAACAATTTTAAAAACAGCCCTCAGTTTCCCTAGTTATTTCTTGGTTTAGGTTTTCATCTCCTTGAGAACACTAAGAAGCTAGAATATGAGCGGCACTACTGTGTGCTGGCCTCGGTGCTTTCCCTGCTGCCCCGAGAACCCAGGGCTCAGTAGGTCCATGTGGCTGTCCTGCTGAATAGCATGAGTGGCTAGAGTCATGGCAGAAAATTCTGCTGGACACGGAACTTCACTGAGTTTTCCTGAGCCTAATGAGTTTCTTGCTTGTGTTTACAATGCAGCTGTCTGCTTCAGAAAGTGAGGGTTCTGGAACAAGAAGGACCTTCAGGAGCTGCTTCACACTGTGACATGTCTGATCCCTTGTGCCCATCACTGCAGCATGAACAAGGTAAGGGATGTTTTGAATATGCTTTTTGAATTTTCCTGTATCATGATTTTCTTGGGCACATATGTCTGTCCATGGCCCAAGGAGGTTGCTTTTCTTGCC
The DNA here is from genome assembly GCA_902168325.1 of Peromyscus nudipes. Classification (NCBI taxonomy): domain Eukaryota; kingdom Metazoa; phylum Chordata; class Mammalia; order Rodentia; family Cricetidae; genus Peromyscus; species Peromyscus nudipes. The sequence goes on along the minus strand of CABHPH010081170.1, from coordinate 39,742 downwards.
ATTATAGTTTCAGTGGTTGGGTGGTCGTGTAATCTCCATAAGTCATCTTTCAGGCAGGGTGCAGGAGCTGATGGACACTTCATGATTCTGTGGTCCTCTAGAGTATTTCTTGCATTTCCCAGAGGTGTTTGATAGCTGAAATGTTGGCTGTTTGTGTGACTGTGTTGACATGACTATTGAAGAATTAGTCTGTAGAGCTAGATTTCCTGAGATGACTATCAGCTCTGTTAGACCTCAGGCAAGTGACCTAACTTCTTGATGCCTCTCTTTTCTCATGTGTAATATGCTGATAATAGTGGGTGAAATGTACTAATTCATGTACCACTTGCCTTGCATAGTGCCTATCTGTATTACAGGCCTCTTAGAAACATTGGCCACAGTTTTGATGCTGGGACACTGTTAGCCCATAGACATAGCTGCAAGAGAGTCTAGCAAGTATGTGCAACATTTACATTTGTTCTCTGATTGATTTGCTGAGTAGCGATTGATTACCAGATGGGCATATTAGGGATAAGTGATGAGTAAGGTTTGGATTGAGCTGCTAGCAGGTGGCAGACCATTTCAGGTTTGACTCTTCTAATAAGTTATGTACCAGAATCTCTGTAGGCACAGAAGAAACAGTCAGATCTCTGACAGTCTTAGCTTTCTATTGTTGTGATAAAACACTGACCAAAAACAGACTTGGGAAGGAGAACATTTATTTGGCTTATAGCTTACAGTCCATCATCAGGGGAAACCAAGGCAGAAACAGAACCAGAGACCATAGAGCAATGCTGTTTACTGGCTTCCTTCCATGGCTTACTCAGCTTGCTCCTTTATCACACCCAGAACTACCTGCTCAAGTACTGCCCACCGCCGGCTGGGCCCTCCCACATCAACCATTAATCAAGAAAATGCTCTATAGACTGTCCTATAGGCAATCTGATGCAGGCATTTTCTCAACTGAGGTTCTTCATCCCAGGCCACTCTAGTTTATGTCAAGTAAGTTGACAAAAAAAAACAAAACGAGGGTGGTGACCCAGGAGAGACAGTACAGAGGAGGTGAAATTCTGAGTTGGAACCTGGATGGGAAATGGTAATTTTCTGAGCAGATAGGGTAGAACTAGGCACTACAGCTAAAGGGCAGAGCCTGTGTTTGGGCACAAAGGCATATGAGAAGGTCTGGTATGCTCAGAAACAGCAGCTGTTTGGCATAGCTGGAGCAGAGTCCTCTCTCCATGACACATGGCACTGTGACAGGAGAACTCTGTAGTGAGTGACTGTCCTCTGCATTTGAGGATTTTCTCATGGTATCCCCTTCTTCCTGTTCTAGTCATGACAACAAAAATTGTTCCCTGGTGTTTATTCCCCCATGTCCCTTGGCAAAGATCCTCTCTGGTGGGAACTACACAAGTGGTGGCCAGAGGCCATGCATGAGCCCAGTGACGGAGGGAAGGCCAGCTTTTGAGCCACAAATGGATGTGAAACAGGAGAGAGGTTTCTAGAAAAACAGACATCTCATGACATAATGTATGGGTTGTGGTAGACTTAGGGGTGCTTTGGTCTTGACTGCAGAAAAGGCATTGAACCTGCTGAGTCCCTGGTCTAAAGCTACCCCTGGGGGATTTTTCTTAGTTCATTCTTGCCTTCCAAATGTGGGAGGAGCTAAGGCCCCTTCATGTTTGCACCTTAATAGGAGGTTGTGGCTGCTACCATTTCTGAAGGGGCCTGAAAACCAGAACAAAACAACAACGGAATCAATTATGTGGAAGAATTTTACATTTGGCTGAGCTGACCCCTCTCCCCTCTGCACTAAAAAAAAGGAAGCCTCCTGTTGGATGTCCCACTGTCCCCCACAGGTCCCTATCCAAGCTTGAGTACTTAGCTTTTAACAGGCTAAGAAGTCAGCCTTGGGAGTTTTGAAAGATAGACCACAGTTCTGCCCCATAGTCATGGCTGGAGACAGAAGTCTATCACCACAAACCCTGGCTTCTGTTATTCTGAGGTTGGTATACTGGAAAGCCAAGACAGTGCTTGGGAAACTTCTGATCCATACGCACAGTTCGTGCCATCAGCCAGCTCCAAGTCGCCTCCAGGGCATCTCAGCAACTGATGTCATGGTCATGCTCTTAGAGTACACTGAGGAAGCAGACTCTTGGGAACCATTAGGTGTGTCTGTGCTTGGGAAGTTGTGTTCTGCCTGCATGGCCCAGTGAATGCCTTATTTTATATCATTTTAATTGGAAGGAGTGATTAAGCTGGATGTGCCACTCCCCTTGGTCAGCATTTTCTCTCTCTCTGGTTTTTTTTTTTTTTTATGGCTTTCTTGGCATCAGACAAAGGATAGGTCTTTCTCTGGGTGAGGAAATAGCTCTTCTCAATACAATAAAACTAGAGAGTCATCTCATCAGTGAGGTATGTAACAGAATGCTGGAAGTGTGGTTATGGGTGTGGCTGGCATTCTAAGTGGATTTGTTCCTAGAAAGCTGGGAGACATTTCAACTGTACCTCTTCATTGAATAGATCCTCTAATTCTGTCCTTCGTTCCTAAATATCAGCTAGTGTGATTTCAGTTAGGGAAAGGACAGGACAGAAGGTAGCCACAGGGTTCTGGAGTTCCTACTCCTTTGAGGCATCAGGGTGACACTGGTGACAGATTTTCTTTGTGCTCTAGTCAGGGCTGAACCCTCTAGAAAACAGGAATGGCCCCCATGGCACAAGGAATTGCTAGCTTATTTTAGTAATTTGATGTGGGGCTAACCTAGTAGCTAGTGAACTGCATCCACCAGGTAGGGCTTTTATTTCTCCAGTTTTTCCCTTCTTACCTGTGGCTGGGGGTGAGGGTGTACTGTGGCCCTGCTGATGCCTCTGCTTTACCGTGGGCAGGCAGGGGAACAAGGTATTCCTAGGCTCACTGTGAACAGACTGCTGTTTCCTGAGGCTAGTATGCATGGATTATGTCCATTGGATGTGCATTCTAGAAAGTTTACCTCATGCTGACTCACCTTCCTACCACCATAAAACAGGCTTAGTGACTGTACAATCTGAGCCTTACGCATTGAACAAGTTGTGAGATGCATGTTTTCTGGGACACCCGTTCCACACCTCACCCCTACCCATTAGACAGGAAGACCATCTTTCCAACTTTCTTAGGCATTTTTCTAAAGCTGACTTTTTGATCTTTATGATGATTGACAAATTTCACAATTGGGAGTTATTTTAATTTTATAACAAGCCTTTATATTTTCTAATTTCTGGAATCATTTTTCCTGATATTTATAAATATCTACCTCATCTCACATTATACACTTATATTCCTCACAAAGATGAATGTTTGGGGTTTATCTGTATTCTGTATGTGCTGCTATGGCTGTAAAGAAAGAAATGTAGTTTGCAACAAAACAAAACGAACAAACTAAAAACACCAGACAAAATGGGAAAATCATGATCCCCAAAGGAAAGCAGTGCAGGGTGATGCCCCTCGCTGCATACGGCGTCGGAGGTCACAAACCGCACCCACAGTGATGGGGTCTCCTCCTGAAAGCTCCTCTTGTGGCAGTCTCAAGGTGATGGCCCATCACTCTCTCACACAGTTATCACTTTCATGAAGGTATGTCACATGACTTCTTCTTTGGGTTGATGAGTACATTCCATCTGATTGGAAAACAAAAATGCCTTTTCTGATGTCACACAAAATGACCCTGTCCCTTTCTGCACCTCACCGGTGACACAGTCTTCTTCCACACCCTTGTCATGTTCCAGTGAGGCCAGCTCTGCTTTGATGGCTTTGTGAGAGTGCAGAGTGCCGTAGCATGCAGAGGGGTTTAGGAATGCCTCTGATCTCTATTGTGCACAGATGCTTGCTGGAGTAATTAACTCTCCATCCCCAAGTTCTTCTCTGAATGTTCCTAGCTCCTCACTGCTGTATCAGTGGTGGAAGCAGCTTCACATCGATACTCAGGCCAATATCTCTACAGTCAACTAAAAAGTAAACCGGAAATTCACTTCATTTCTCCCTTCTTCTGCAGTCTTTCTTACTTTTCACATACCATGACACAGTGAAATCCAGAATTCATTCTCCTGGTTTATCCACCCAGCCCTTGGTGTAGACATGGCTCTGATTTATCAATTACATCTTATAATTTATAAATTATCAGTTATATTTTATTTATCAGAAACATTTTACTGACACCAGCACAGATTCTCACACACATCCTGAGTTCTCTGTGTTACGCTTGCAGTAAACCAATCAGAAAAAAGAACAGGCCATCTGAACTTCCACTCTGCCAACGGTGGAGAGAGCCATCCCATCCCGGGCTTCAAACATGAACCTGATGTGAAATGGTTCTCCAGCTTAAACTTCCTCTGCTGGGAGAGCAAGCTAACAAGCTGCTGGGTCCAGACAAGGAATGGGACAATAGTAAAGCCAGCAGCTCTCCTCTTTCCTCTCCAGCACAGCCTCAGTGCAGTGCTCTCGCCAAATGCCCAACCTGTATTTAATCCGCACCAACTTCCATTTTCCCGTAGGAGTAGCTAATCCTCCTTGGGTCAGAAATTGAAGAACTATAGCTTTTAAAAAATCTAGTAACGTGAGGGAAAAGCTAAGTAAGCATTTAGTGAGCTTGAAATAAGGAAGACATTCTTAATTCCTGGTGCAGACATTAAAAAAAATGCTCTACCTGTGTATTACCTCATTTTTTCTTTACATCAAGAGATATTATCAACTAGTTTAAAAGACAAGCTGAGGTTTTGTGTGTGTGCATATGTGTGACTGTGTGAGTGTGTATGTATGTGTGAATGTGTGACTGTGTGTGTATGTGTGAGTATGTGTGAGTGTGTGTATGTATGACTGTGTGTGAGTATGTGTACATATACATAATGCATGTGATGGATAGCTTATTTGTTAATAGTGATTACAAATCAGAAAAACAAATGATAAGATGAAACAATTATTTTAATATAAAGTGAGCAGAAATATAAACCCATAAAGGAAACTAAAAATAAATAACATGAAAAGTTTTAAACTTAAGAGTAATCAAAGAAATGCAAATAAATTACAGCTGATCAAAATTTGAAATTTTACTCAGTAGAGGTAGGAATTTAGGATACACACTGAAAGAACTTATTTTTCAAGGGCAATTATTGTATGCCAAAGCTTAATTCACATACCTTTGACTGATAGATTTCATTTATACAATTAACTCAAAAGAAAACTGCCATGAATGTATGTAAAATTTTTGCCGAGATATTAAACAAAACATTACCATTTTCTCAGGTAGTAAGTGTGGTAGAGCCATATAATAAAATTGCCAGGGAGACATGGAGGAGTATTCAGTGACCTAAACAGACAACTTGAGAGGAAGGCGTGTTACATAGCATTAGTAGACTTTGCTTATTATGTTCCTTTTTAGAAAGATTTGTGCCTGCCCACAAGAAAGGCTGCAGGTGCATGTCAGCGTATTATAGCAGTATCTTTTCACATGTGTGTTTTCAGTTCTTCTCCAGCAATGTGGGGTTCCTCATGTTAAAGTAATTTTTTAAGATACTAAATTATGTTTAAGATATGAATTCCACCTTTTGAAAAATATACATGATAGAAGACACTACCAGAAGGCTGGTAGTGGTAAGTACACGACATATATCCATTTCTTTCTCATTTTTCCCCCCAGATTTTCTATTTTCCAACTTTCCTGCAAGTATTTGTACATTTCCTTAATAGCCAGAAAAGGCAAATACTTAGAAATTAACATTATTGTAGTTGCCTTGCACTTGAGATTCATGGGTTAAAGATGTTTAGAGGACACATAACAAAGGAGAAAGAAGTTGTCTTCAGCTTTGATTTGAAGAAATCAGCTTTGATTTGGGCATCGCACATTACTGCTGCTCCAGTGCCAGTTTGGGATCCATTGTAAGCAAGGGGTGGATGCTCTAGGTGAGGATGAGGTCCTGTGGTTCAGTAGCTCACTTTTTGAAAGTAGATGTCACATAATTTCTCCATTTACCTGTTCAAAGATACTGTTGATTTAGGTTTCAAACTGAGATTTGGGAACTCTAGGGGAGACCCTGAGACCCTTCAACCCCTTCAAGTGTTTCACCCCCAAGATCAATTTTCATGACACCAAGATAACATTTATTCTTTCTCTCTCAAACACATGGGACAGTATTTCAGGAGGTTGTGTGGTGACATAATCCAGGCAGTTCTTGGAATTTGTGCTTATGTTTTCATGTTCCTCATATGGCTTAGTTTTAATCTCCAATATGATAGTTATAGGAATAACCCACAGAAACAGAGGTTTTCAGGGTCTCCATTAGTGCATAAATCTATAAAGGAATCTTGAGACTAGAGTTGAAGAACCAGTTAGCTGAATTAAATGTGTCGTATGTGTAGGGAGACCTCCTCTATCAAGATGGATCCTGGGGCTAGAGTACTGAGGACATCACTTCTGTTTGTATCTTCTATATCCTTAAGAAATAGTTGCCCTTAGTCCTTCCAACAGCTTCACTTTCATAGTTTGGGAGGCTAAAAAGGAACCTGCTTACAAACTAATGTGTAATGGGTAAACCCAGCACTATTGAATGCAGGGTGTGCGGACTAGTGAGTGGCATTAGATCACCTGACTGTCTTCACTTTGATCACACTGGGAAATTTAGTGACACTGGGGTTGGGACAGGGATATAATTCTTTTCTGAGAGACACAAAAGTGTGTATTTAAAAGAAAACTGGGCCAGGTGTGGAGTTGCATGTCTGTAATCCCAGCACTGAGGTAGAGGCCAAAGATGGCAAGTTTGAAGCTAGCCTTGGCTACATTTTGAGTTCTAGGCCAGCTGGAGGTACATGGGGGGAATCTGTCTCCAAAAACTAAACAAAAAAAAGTAAGGATTGGCCATCTCATCCAGTAGATGGCTGTTTTTCCTGAAGGAAAGAGGACACAAATCTTATTTTTTATTTTTATATGTACTTTTTAATTAATTTTTTCATACAATATGTCTTCATCATGTTTTCCTCTCAACTCCTCCCAGATACTCTTCATCTTACTACTTACCCACCCAACTTTGTTTCTTTCTCTTCCCCCCAAAAAAAATCCCCACAAGAACAAAAATCAAAACAATAAGAAAAGATCAGTAAGACAAAAAAAATTATCGAAATAAAACAAAAGCCCACAGGGGGAAAAAAAAAACCATGGAGTTTGTTCTGTGTTGGCCAATTACTCTTGGGCGTGGGGCCTGCCCTGGAGTGTGGTTGATGTACCCAGTGACACTCATTGGAGAAAGCTGATTTCCCCTTGCCACTAGACAACAAGCACAGATCGCCTCTTTATTAAACCCTGTGTCCACTCCCTCCTCTCAGTGCTGGGACCCTGTCTGGTTTGAACCTGTGCAGGTCTTAATGAGTTCTGCACAGTCTCTGTAAGTTCAGATGTGCATCAGTCCTCTTGCATCTGGAAGACAGTCTTTCAATGAAGTCATCACCTCTGGCTCCACTTCCTTGTCCACAAGATCCCTGAGCTTTGAAGGAAGGGGGTTGATGAAGACAGCATTTAGGACTACTCCAAAGTCTCTGACTCTGCCTATTTTATAATTCTGGGTCTCTGTGATAATTCCCACCACTACAAGAAGCTTATCTGATGAGGGTTGAGCAAGGCACTGATCTATTGGTGTCATTAGGAATCATTTTTTTGCCACGTATTAGATATTACCTGTGCCCATGACCTATCTAGTCTCAGGTTTGGGGTTTTGTTTGTTTGTTTGTTGTTTGTTTTGACACTGTGGCAGTATTAGGTATGGGTTCCATCTCATGGAGCGGGCCTTAAATCCAATCAGAAAGTGGTTGGTCACTCCCATAACATTTGTGTCTGTGTTGCCTCAGTATATTTTGCAGGCAGGTCACTGCTGTAGGTCGCAGGGTTTGTAGCTGGCAGATTTTAATGATGTTTTTTTCTCTTCTGGTAGTGTGCAGAGTACCTTCCAGTATTATGAACACTAGTCTGTAGAGGTCAAGCCGCTAGCTAGTTAAGCACCAGCTTGCCTTCTCCATGTTTGATGTCGTAAGTATTGTCCTCAGCAGTAGGGTTGTAGAAAGTAACCATTAGCCTTGGCAATAGCCTGTGATGTTTGAAATGGAGGTGGGGGACAGGGGATTCTGTTAGACTCCTCTGGCCAATGCCTGACTCCTCAGGATGTAACTCATTCCTGGCACTGGAAGTTTTACTATGTGACCTACGATGTCTGTAGGTCCTTGTGAGAAGACACATTGTAAACAATTGACTATGTGACCTACGATGTCTGTAGGTCCTTGTGAGAAGACACATTGTAAACAATTGACTGTGTTTAGGTAGTACTTGGCTTTAAGATGCATGCAAGTGACTGTAGAATAGGTATATTTTAGAGAATCGTTTCCTAAGTTTTGTCAAATTGTTTCTCCAAGTTTGGACCTCTCCTCTTTTGTGTAGAGCCAGAAGTGTAGAGCACTGTGTCTCCTTGGAGATGCGGTTCTTCCCTGAATCTCAGAGCAGCCTCAGTAGAACAGTTGTTGTTGCTGCTTTGTCTAGAGGCAGTCTGCAGGGCTTGGGGTAGATAGATACTGAAAGCCTGAACTAGTTGAAACTTATGTGAGTGGTTGTGATGGTGTGGTCCAAAGAGACCTTGAGGCAGCAGGTACTACCTGCAGTGTCCCATGAACCCAGGAGAGCCCTTGTGAGGGAATCAGGTGCCTGACTTAATAATAGTGCCCAAAACCTGCCAGAGAAGATGAAGGAAAATCCTGGTAGTTAGGAAGTACAATATGGTTTCAGAGTAGAAAAGCAGCCAGAGAAAATAAGGGCAGTAGATTGTCACGGTAGTAATGAAATCACAGTCTGAAAGGGCTTGTGGTGAACTGGGATAGGTCTTTGATACATGTCTTCAGGTCTCACTTGAAGGCTCCATCACTGCTTCACAATTGAGTGGTGCTTTCACACACATACGGTACAGATTCCTTTGGGAATCTTGTTTGTCCATATTTCTTGAGGATTTAAAGAGGAGTGCCTAGACTTTCCTTCATTAGAAACAGGCTTTGCTACCCCAGTATTGAAGTTTTGTGCCAGGCTCTTGTGGTACTTGGATGTTGACTGGGTGGCTTCTTCTCTGCACCCCTGTATTGAGCTGAGTCTGTGTACCCCCAGCTGTGTGCAGAGGCCCTGTGGAAGCTTGCTGTGGGCTGCCGTCTCTTGTCAGGCTGATGGCTACTGAATTCTGTAACAGGTTAGTAATCTTGGCCTCTGTGAATCAAACAGAGGGCTGCTTCTGTCTCCCTTCCCCGGTCCTCAGTCTTGCCCTTTTCTTCTCATTACTAAGCAGTAATGGATATAATTAGGTTATGTCCTATTTAGTTAATTGGTGATTGGGAACATGATTGTTTAGTTGCTTAGTTAGTATATAGTTGTCCGTCTTTAGAATATTGACTCATTTGTCTGATTTTGCAAACAGTATCATCAAGTGAGACGGTTTATATGAAGGGAAACAGCTAACAAAGAGATTGCTCCCAAGGCAGGCTTTTTGTCCCAGGACCTGGAGTTTTAGACCAGTTCTTCCTTCTTCCTTTCTGGCACCGGGGCCTTACAGTGTGTGACCATCAGCCGTCACTCTTCTGTGTCTCTTATCCCAAGGTTTTCCATTTCTGTTGGATGTTCTCACAGAACCCTGCTTTGGAGCACATGTGGATCATTGACTTTTTTTAAAAAAACCTCATACTGTGTGATAAGATTAATACATGGACTGTACTGGATAGAGATGCCTACTTAGAATACATAAAACTGCATGTTGGAAAACTCCTTTAGTGTTTAAAAGTCATTTCTAGACAAATGTAAGTGATAGTGTCAACCCATAAATGGAAACACTTAGACTTGATTAATCATGGCTTCTGTACCCCACTGGTTTGTCTATTTGGGTTTCTTTTCTTTCTTCTTTTCTTCTTCTTTTTTTTTTCTTAATGCAACAGCTTTGTAACTTCTTCTTCTTAAATGCATAAGCATTATCTTGAGAGTCCAGGCTCAATTAGGCAGAAATCTAAGCAATTAATTAAAAGATCCAACCTGGCCAGGGAGGGAAGGTGTCAACACATGTCATAGTGGTCAGGAACACCGGTTAATTAGAGCAGGGGGACATTGTGGTAAATTACGGGAAAAAAGTCCTGGGCGAAACTCGCGATGTATGCTTCTATTATTCCTAAACCTAACCCATAAACAATTTGTTGTGACAGCTCTGGGCTGAGATTATGGCTAAAAATAGGCACATTATTGAAGAAAAAGAATATTTAACAGTTGAAATTTCGTGAGAGACTGATGCCGTTTCATTGTGATAATTCCCCCCAATGGCACATTAGTGATGTTGCTGACTACAGACTCTAATAGACTTTAATAATGTGTATTTTAGAGGCCTGATACACAACGGGATAATGTATAAAACATTCATTATGGAAAATTGCTACCTTTTTGTTTAATGAGAAAGCGGCCGAAACAAAACCACTGCTCTGCCATAGCACCAGGTTCCTGGGCATGAGAGTGCTGAACCGTGGCTCCCACCTACATTTCCTGTGCTCTAAACAAGTTGCAATCATCTTTACTTTCTTGTTCCACGGATGAAACTGGGGCTGTAAAAACACTCTTGTTTTGGATCAACCCTTGTTCAAATCATGGCTCCACCTGTCTTCATTGCCTAAGCAACTTAATGCAAGTTGCTCAACATGAAGCTACATGGAATGTGGTCTGTCTCACAGGTTGTGGGGGTAAGTTAAGTGTTGGCATGGCAGAGGCCATACACGCTGGGCACGCAGCAATTTCCATTATGACAACTTTCTACAACTGTTTCTTTTTATACCTCTCGTTTCTGTGCTTGTCTGTTGTGGGGAAACAGGAAGGAGTCCAGAGGAGAAAGTACAGTTAAAAAGCCTTGATAGGTAGCACCCGACGCAAGCCTTGCCTGGGATTTTAGTGTGAGCTTAAAAGTCCTGCTGCTGAAGGAGAGAGAAGAGCATGGAGCAGATGCCTGGAGAACAGTGGAGCATTTATCTCTTTTAATGAGGTAACATCATTAGGATGACAAAGTGCAGAGCGTCATTACGTGAAATGGACTAGCATTACCTGTTCACAGTGCACGATTGTTACCGCGCAGCCTCGCATCCGCTGGATTTCCGATTCTGTCTTATCTGATATCTGGGCCACTGGCCTTGATCTCTCAGAATAGATCTACACCTTGGGGCTCTCCACAGAATCAGGGAGAGGGACTAATTGGATAAATGAGGGAAAATCCAGGGTGTTTATAAGCTGCCGTACAATCAAGGGGCGTCTCAGAAAGGATCGAAGCCTCTTTTCCCTTCGTGTCCTTGAAGTGGCTGTGCATCCTGACTCCTTTCCTCTCCATCCACACTCCCGGCTCTCTGTCTGCTTCTGCTGTAATGTCAGAAACACTAATCATGTCAGACTGTGTGACACTGCCAGCCCTGACATTCACAACAAAGAGGGAAGAGAGAGAGAGGAGAGAGATGATGGGGGGAAGGGAGAGAAAACAGCAGGTAAGGGCTTTTTTTTTTATCACACATAAAACCTACAGCTGCAGAATCACCAACATTCTAGACAGATCACATCCAAAGAAAATCAAGGAGGGTGCAAGGTGAATTCTGATGGAGATTTCAATTGGGCCACACAGATTTCAAGTTACTATTTTCCATCTTGCAGATTTCAGTTCATAGCCTTTCTTGTAATTACCATGGCTGAGATTTCTTTCCTTCACTTAAAAACAGAAAGCATTTCTCTCCCAGTCTTTACCCAGTTTTCCTCTGCAGTGGAGCAGAGTTAAATGAGGCTTATAGTAGGAAGTACATGCTCTCTCTGAGCTCTTCCATTTTCTTACCAGATTCTGTAATTTAATCTGAACAACAGTCACTTCAGGAAAGAAGTCACTGCTGAGAGGCGTCTCCTGGCCATGACTAAGGCGAATGAGGACCATCAGGTGTGAGCCTCAGTGGCCTCCCAGAGCTTGCTGATGTGTGTATGCAGATGCTGCTGAGCCTGCTGCTCCCTGGCTGCTGGGAGTGGGCTTCCCTCCCCTCCAGCACCTCTCTGTTTGGAATCAGGCTGGCGAGGGGGCTCCAGTCTTCACTTTGCAGCAATCATGACCTGGAAACCTGCTGCTGCCTGTGTTTAAATCCAGATGCTGTGATCTAAATTGAGCTCAGGCAGAACCAGCCCTGGCCTTTTATAAACAGAGACTCCAGCTGCCAGCTCAGCTTTTGAGGGATTTTGAACCAGTAACTCCTAGCTAGGATGTCTCCCCTTTCCCCTTTTCTTTATGCAAGAGAGAAAAAAATAACAGCAAGCTCATACATAGTACAAGGCAGTTACCTTGTTAGAAAGACTCTGCATTTTTGAGTATACTTAAGGACCAGCGGTTTTATACATCCAGTGACTTCTTTTCGGATTGCTTTAAAGTAATGTGATTGCAACCTCTTTCTTGTCCTTAGCACCCAATCAAAGCCTTTCATACAGGGGCCACTTAGAAGAAATGCTCCCTAATATGCAATAAAAAAGCTTATTTACAATTCTTGGGGGAAATTGTACTTCTATAAGCATAAAAGAATGAATTTGTATACTAGTGAGAATTTGGGAAATTACCACCAAATATCTTTCCTGTAAAGTTAAATCTTCTTTGGAGTTCATTTTGCTCTGAGGTTTCACATTGATTGTTCTTTGTTTTTGCTCTTTTGGGGGGTCCGCCACCCAGCTCTCAAATAAATCATACATGGAGGCTTATTCTTACTTATAAATGCCTGGTCTTAGCTTGACTTGTCGCTAGCCAGCTTTACTTAACCTGTCTGTCTTTTGCCTCTGGGCTTTCCCATTCTCTTACTTCTGTAAATCTTACTCCGTGGCTTGCTATGTAACAGGGTGGCTGGTCCCTGGAGCCCTCCTCCTTCTCTGGATACTTCTTTTTCTCTCCTCCCAGATTTTTCCTTCTGTTAATTCTTTCTGTCTGCCATCACCACCTGTCCTTCTTCTGCCTCTTCATTGGCAGTTCAGCTCTTTATTAGACCATCCGGTGTTTTAGACAGGCAAAGTAACACAGCTTCACAGAGTTAAACAAATGCAACATAAGCAAAAGTAACACACCTTAAAATAATTTTTCCCAACAATTGATGGCATTTGCATTGTTCTCTGATGTATTGCTTTCATTTACATGCAGTTAAAGGACTTTAAATCCTGTATAGGGTAATGCTAGCTGTGATAACAAATAGGCTCTAAATGTGTTTGGCCTGACACAATAAAAGTTTCCTTTCTGGCTCAGTACCATGGAGGTATCTGCTCAGCAGTATGCTTTTATTCTGAAGTGATGGAATTCTGTGCCAGGCCCTTTCCATCTTCTGTTTTACTGTCTGTATTGGTTTGCTCAGGCTATGGGAGCAGAGCACTCCAGCCTGGGTGGCTTGAATAAAATTGCTATCTCTCTGTTCTAGAGACTGGAAGTTCAAGGTTGAGATGTAGGCAGGGCTATTTACTTCTGTGGTTGTGAGCCAAGGGTATAGTCCAGGCTTCTCTCTCTGCTGCCATTACTTTGATCTGCAATTCATCTTTTCTGTATTTTGTGACTGGGTCCAAATATCTGCCCCACCCCTACTTCCTGTCTTTTTGAGACAGAATCTCACTGTGTAGTTCTAGCTGGTCTGGAACTTGGTATGTAGATCAGGTTGGCCTTGAATTCACAAAGATCCACCTCCCTTTGTCCCCCAAGTGCTAGAGTTACAGGAGTGTGCCAGCACACCAGGTCCCAAATTTCTCTTTTATGAGAGTACAAGTCATACTGGATTAAGGGCCTTCTCTATTCCAGTATGAGTTAATCTTAACTAACTTATCTGATGACAGTCCCATTTTCAAAGAGGTCACATGTGGTTTAGGATTTGATATATGAATTTGGAGGAGAAAGGGAGGATAATTCAACCCATGACACCATCATGGATTGAGACATGTAATTGTCTTCCTCTGGGTGATGGACAGAGAAGAGCAGGAAGAAAGAGCCTTTGCTTCTTAATCCTGAGAGATCAAAGCACAGCAACATCTTTTCTTCTCATGCCTTGGCCAGAGCTAATCATCCAGCTCTACCCTAAGGCAAGGCAGCCTGGGAAATGTAGTATAATCCCTGGCTGAATGGCAGTTATGCTAGATGGCTTGCAGATACATCCCCATGCAATCAAGCTGCCCATCTTTCTAGGAAAATGTGTCTGTGCTTCATTTGCTCCTGAGCACACCCTCAGAGAGCACTAAAACAGTGTGAAAGTCTCAAGGTTTGGGAATTCCACTGGGTGCAAGCCCGGTGATGATTCCAGGCATCAATATGCAAATGAATTTGTACATTTGTTTATGGTTTTGCTCCCTTAAGAGTCTTGTCTTATTCTCAAGGGAATTTTATCCACACTACTAACGGATATTTTCTCTTTTTATGAAACTAATAAAAGCCAAATTAATGAGGCTTTATTCTTTGCTAAAAATGTAAACTGATTTCTTATAGTAAAATAACCTTTTAATTTCATGTTAAGTTATTACTGATATATGTCCAAGAGGGAAAGAAGGTTATTGTGACTACAGAGGGAAATTGTGCAATGTGTTGTGCTTGTCTTGAATGGCTAGACTTCAGTATTTAATTACAAGAGTCTTGTCTCTCCTGTCGGGTTAGTCAGTATTTCGAAAGTGGAACGTGGGTTTTATCCGTGACTAAGTAATTGCTTGGTGTGTTCCTTTTCAATTACAGTAAAAAGTTATGAATTCTCTACATAAAGAATCGCTAACCATTATTTAGATTTGCCTCTTGAATAGGGTTTATTCTAAAAATAAAAAATAAAGACTCAGGAAAGTTTTCTACTGCAAATCTTTGGTTTCTCAAAGTAATTTACTTACAAAATATTTCCCATGAAGAAAGAGTGAGAACAATTTGAGAAAGTTAAGTAGGTAGAGTCTGAAAACTGGGCAGGCAGTGTGAAAACAGTAACCCTAAACCATGCTGCTGAAGATTTTAGTCATGAACTTTCATGTCAAGAAACCACTATCTTGCTGTTTTATTGTTCTATTAAAAACACAACTTTAATCTAATGACTTCAAACACATCAATGTACTGTAGATTTTCTTCTGGGCAAAAAAAAAAAAAATCTCAATTGTGGAGAACAGTCTAGGTTGAACTTGGCCTTTGTAGATGTTTGATAACCAACATTTTTTTAAGACTTGAGAAATGGGTGGTATGACTCTTGCTTTTCAGATGAGGGGGTCTCAGAAAGTCCAATAGAACAATCACAAGTCTACATAAAGCAGGTCAGACATTTGAATCCGTGTCTCATTAACTCCCAAACCCATAACATTTCTTTTCTGCCATGCCAACTCCAAAGTATGTCTGTCTAATTGAATTTGAAATATACAAAATGAATTTGCTAGTGTAAGATTCCAGGACATTTCAGCTCCTGAAAGACTAATCCACCTACATATGAGCCAGTTGATGGATGAGTTGGGAAAGTTTCGTTTAGTCACGAAGGCGGGTCTCTAGGACTCTTGAGAAGACTCCTAAGTACACAGGCAGACACTGATTCAGAATACTTACTAAATATCCATGACAGAACTCAATTACAGCCCTTTAGAATTCTGTAAAGCAGGCTCTCGCTCAGTCCTTTTCTAAAAGTACCCAGGTTAAGTGGGTTTTTACAAATTTGCTGAGACAAACAGTGGTCAAGGCAGCCTGAGCCATGGATGGATCCTGGACTGAGGACAAGATAACCTCCTGGCTTTCCAGTTAGAAACTCAGCTCAAACCAGAGGAGAGAAGGTGCATTCCTTTCCAGCATTAGCCTTTCACCTCTCTAGCAGCATGATGAGCCTGGCTTCTGATGGTTGGTTGCTGGGTGTTGGTGTCTTTCAGTTTCAACCAGGCTACTCTACTCAGGGTTTCTGCTGAGTGGCTGTGGGCAAGTCATATCCTGTGTTGGAAACGTGATGTCTCCAAATGGAAAATGAAGCAGTGGAATTAGATCAGAGTCCTTAGCCCAGGGTTTAAAATGCCAAGATGCAAAGAAGTATTAACTGTTAATAGGCATTTGGAGGGAGAGAGGGGTTCATAAATCCTACTAGATTATCTAAACAGCTTCTACACACAAAGAATTGAAAAAGCCAGATCATCTCTGAAGTCTGTAGGACACCAGCATTCTGCTTATCCCTACACTGTGTCTTACTTTCCTATTGCTGTGATGAGACAAAGAAACTTACAGAAGAAAGAGATTATAGGGACTTACAGTTTCAGAGGGTGAATCCATGACCATCGTGGTAGGGAGCGTGGCAGCAGGCAGGCAAACATAGCTCTCATCTTATCTACAAGCATGAGGTGGGGGAGGGGGGCGGAGAGATCCTGGGAATGGTGTAGACTTTTGAAACCTCAAAGCCAGCCCCCAGTGATACACACCTTCCAAGGCCAGACCGCCCAATCCTTTCCAAATAGTTCCACCAACGGAGGATCAAAAGTATTCAAATATATGAGCCTATGGGGGCTATTCTTATGTAAGCCACAACAGACTGTATTGAGCACAGAGTTTCAGACCCAATAGATGAGGGAGGAGTGCATTCCATCTTCTTTCTGCAGTGATACGTAACAGATGTTGGGGTGTTATTAGTATAGATCTCAGCTTCTTTCTTCCCTCAAATGAGTGTTCCATATAGTTAATGTTCAATAAATGTTTGAGGAAACTGTAAGTCAGTTAGAAGCAAGTCACATTTAGGTGATGAATGAACATGTTTTCAGGCCTAAAGGTTTTTTGTAGTTACGTGCAATGGTAGTAAAGGTTCATTCAAAGAAGCAATTTCTTAGGGATATCAGACACTGGAAGGTTAGTGCTTAGTGTTAACCAAGCAGTTCTTACCCTGCAGGAGTCAAGGTCCCGGAGGTAAAGAGGCCTTGGTGTTGAGGAGGTGAGGTGCTGTAAGGTGAGGTGATGTGCCTTAGTTGACACCCCTGTCTTTCCTACAATGTGGCATGTATGTTGTCCTGCCCGAGAGCCTTCTCATGGGTTGTATCTCAGCAGTTCAGCCAACCTGAAGCGAAGAGCCCAGTTGCTTAGCAAATGAACACACTGGAGGATGAAGAAAAGCACTCCAACATGCCCCTACCCCCTTTGCTAGGGAAGAAAAAAATTAAGTAGCATCCTCTTCCCAGTGTTGAGCTTGATGCTCAAGGAGTCCACTCAAAGTAATGCCTTCGCTTTACTGAAACGTTCTACTGTTCTCTAGAAAATGCTAGTTCAGTTCAGACAGAGATGGGATGTTTGGATACACGTTTCAGAAAAACGGTGTTGGACTATATTATTATCTCTAAAATTTGCGTTTTTTTCCCTGTTGGCAGTGTTTTAAAAGTTTGCTTTCATCTCCTTCATAGAGATACTGCTGTGTGTTCTATAGCTATTTACCCTTTCAACTTCTGCTTAAAATCAGCCTCTTGGCTTACTCTTCTTAGGCCACAGTGGCATAACCTGTGCTTGGAATCTCTTCCAACAATCACTATCAAAGTCATTCTCAAGGCCACACCCACAGTTCAAAGGCCGTGAACTGTTTGGAGTTGACCTTTAGAAATCAGTGTTTTGCCGGGCGGTGGTGGCGCACGCCTTTAATCCCAGCACTCGGGAGGCAGAGCCAGGCGGATCTCTGTGAGTTCGAAGCCAGCCTGGGCTACCAAATGAGTTCCAGGAAAGGCGCAAAGCTACACAGAGAAACCCTGTCTCGAAAAAACCAAAAAAAAAAAAAAAAAAAAAGAAAGAAATCAGTGTTTTTATTTATTACTTATTTGTGTTGAAAACAAATACCCAGAGAGCTCTCCCCACCTCAAAGGAATGCCAGTCTTTATAGCTACTTCATATGAACTCATGATCATTACTAACCTTTTAGGGTTCTCTGAGGTAGTCTGGTAGTTTGAAAAACTTAACATCAAAATTTTCAGTAGGATTAGAAAAGAAAAGCACATAATATTGCTAACTGTATCCTTAGATTCAGCTTACCAGAGTAACTTTACAAATCACCAGTGTCTGTTTTGATTATACCTAAGTATACAATATGGCACATCTTCGTTACCATGTGTATTTACATATGTACTCTTAATAGACACAAATAAATCAATGCGTAGGTACAAATTCTTAACACCCTCAAAATTTGAATCTCAAGGAAAAGTACAGAAAATGTCATCTGAAACTGAAACTATCATGTTAACATAAAATGGCTGAAATAGCTATGTATAAAAGTCTCAGGCCGGGCGGTGGTGGCGCACGCCTTTAATCCCAGCACTCGGGAGGCAGAGCCAGGCGGATCTCTGTGAGTTCGAGGCCAGCCTGGGCTACCAAGTAAGTTCCAGGAAAGGCGCAAAGCTACACAGAGAAACCCTGTCTCGAAAAACCAAAAAAAAAAAAAAAAAGTCTCAGAAGTTAACCCATACTTAGATAAATCCATGCATAGAAAAATAAAAATACATGTAAATAAAATGACATTTTAGAAGTTGTAGCATATTAACAATATCAGAAGAGAAGCAAACAGTTGGCTTCTGGTGTGTGTGGCAGCCACCAAAAGTAGCTGGGGTGGGGGGAGATACTGAAAACTTCAGGGTTCCCCTGATAATCGCAGACCAGCCGTCATGCATGTTGCTGGCGTATTGTACATCATTGGTCTTGATGACACTAACCTATGACCTCTGGGCTTCCTTGTCACACTTTTAGAACTGATGTTTTTAGACCCCTGATGTCAGCCAGGAGCTTCCTTACACTTCTAAGTACAGATCCCAGCAGCCCCTCCCCCCTGGCACCCCAGTGTACAGTGTACACAGACAGGACCTCGAAGATCTGTTGTGAGAACTAAATGCAAAAATGCCTAGATAGATCCTGAGCCAACTGTATGTAGTAGGTGCTCAGTAAATGGCTTGACTTACAGAAAATAGCTGAGTCCAGCATTCTGTCCCTCTGAGAGAGTGCACTTCTTAGTATCAATTGATCGGCAACATTTTAGTTTACCTGTCAGTCTGGCATATGTGAGTTTGGGCAGAATGACCCACCCTATGTGAACACATACAAATGACTCTTGTGTGTGTTCAGGGCTGAGCCCTCAGGTTGGAATTGCCCTGCCTCCCCCAGAAGAGCCTGCCGGGAGCCCTCAAGCCACTCGGCTCTTTTACTCTAGCTGCTCCCAGTCCTTGTTAAAGTTTTATACTTTGGGTGAAAGTGTTTTATTTCCTTTAGACCAAACAACAAGGTGTGTGTGTGTGTGTGTGTGTGTGTGTGTGTCTGTGTGTGTATGTGTGTATGTGTGCGCACGCGCCATAGCAAGTGAGATGAATATGAATCCCACTCATGTATTTCTCAAATGCTGTTGACCTGGTCTATTTTTACTTTGACAGATTCTTCCGGTTAGGAGGTGCTTTCCACAGACAGATTCTATTGTGCAATCGAAAATTTGGTCCGTTTGCCTCTAGGTTTCCTCCACATCTCTCAGGTGGCCGCACCCAAGCCTTCAGACTGCTGTGTTCGCCACAGACTTGAGCTGTTATTTAAAAGGTCTTAGCTTTCCTCCAGTTTGTGATTTTTTTTTCCCTCCAGAAGAATTGATGATTTCTTTGTTTGCTCGTGTATAGGACCATGTTCTTAATATAGAGGAAAGCCAACTCTGTATATGCAACAGACTCAAGGTAAAAGTGGAATAATTGTATTTACCTTTGATTTGATTTTACATTTAATTAGCTCCCCCTTCAGTCAGCAGGTCCTTAATGGGGACAGTTTTTATCCTGAGAGTTACACAGATGTAGGTTCATATCCCGGCTCTACCACAGAGGTCCCTAAACTTTCCAGCTGTCCTCCCTAAAATACTGATAGGAACTCCAAGCATATTATGCTCTTAACTCCCAGCACCAGTGAGGGAGAGCACTTGGGAAGTCAGCCACTGCCCTAGGTGTGGACAGAGGCCTGGGGTGGGCTCAGGATGCTGAAACACTTGCTTCTGTGTTTCAATGTAACGAGCAGCTGGAATTTCACATTTGCTTTCCTGCCTATTTTGTGACAACCTTCAAAGGGACTGCTAATGTCTGCCATTTTTTTAAATATATCTTAAGTTTCTAATAAGAATACTACCTCTAAGTAGTAATTTCTATCCTTGAATAACCATTATACTAAAGTGAATCAAAAGCTGCTGTGTGTAGATAGCAGAGTATATCTTGAGAGTGAGCTCAGAAGTTAGAGCAGGTGTCCTGTCAAGGACTGTCAAGACTTGAGAACCTAGAGAAGGCGGTGGGTGGAAGCCTGGCTGATCAGGGCTCCAGTACCGTGTACTTGGTTAGAGCTGTTTGGCTTTGTGTCTTGCTTTATTTTACTTTCTATTCCAGGGGCCAAGACAGCCCTGAGTCCAGTGGTTGTATTAAGTAAATCAAACTGCCAGCTCATGTTTCAAAAACTAGAGGAGCAGAGGAGCAATCTTTGGAGATATTTGTTGCAAAAAAAAAAAAGTAGGCCATTAATACACTGTTGTTTTAAAGGGTGAAGGGAAGGAGGCGTCGCACAAGGGATTTGCAGAGTCGGCTACCAAAGTAACAAAGAACCCAGTGCGTGCATGTGTGTGTGTGTGTGTGTGTGTGTGTGTGTGTCGTCATCAGAATGTAATGTTCTGTCTGCATTTTTTCAATTGAGCCAGACAGTGCACAGACTCAGCTTTCGCTTGCAGGAAGTTTACAATGTAAGGCAGAAGATACTAAACCTTGCAGGCATGAAGATGAGTACGTTGCAATATTTTATAAATAGGAATGGTCCTACTTCATGCTGCATAATTCCATCAGCAGATAACACTTCATTCAGGGATATTTAAAAAAATAACCCTTCTTTTCTTTGTCATCACAGTAGTATATGTTTATTTTAGAAAAACAGAAATGTGAAATATATGCAAAAAAGAAAAAAATCACATAATTTTACCACCCAGAGGAAATTGTCTAGTGCTATATTTTGTGACATATTTAATGTGTCTTTTAAAATGCATTCTTGTATTTTATGTAACTGAGATCTATATGCATAATTCTGCTGTGTGCTTTCTTCGTAGCATGCTTTTGTGTTGAGAATTTTAAGAACACCATTCTCATGGTTTTATATTTTAGAATAATTTACAGGTTGATATGCAGCTTTCAGTGCCCTGCAACAATCCTTTACTGTGCAGGACGTCAAAGGCTCATTCTGAGTGTGTGCGAGCCCTTCAGACCTGCTTCCGATACAGAGCCATTGTTCACCTAAAGTGGAAGCTCAGTACTCCCCATATTTCCTCAGGCTGGGTGGCTACACTGCTTTCTCTGCCCCCGTTGACTTATCAGGCCCTGAGCACACACACGCTTGTTTATAGCAGTCTTCCTGATATGCAGCCACGGCATGGGCTCTGGAAAACTGCCCAGCTGCATACCATTCATACCCCGTCTTTCAGCTTCTCCTAACTAGTCAGGTGCTCTTAACTCCTTCAGTCTCTACAGGAACCACTCTGTAGTGCCTTAACCATGGAGACAGCCTCTGGCTAATTACTCACCTGCTTATGTTCATGCTCACAAATGAAAGGAAGCACAATGACTCTAATACATGAACTTGTCCTATAGAGGCTGTCATCCTCTCTCCCCGCTTAGCCTTACCATACATTCCAGCTTGTTTCTACTCCTTCAGGCCCCAGCTATATCCTACAGACACTCAGCAGCCTTCCATGGAATGATAGAGACCATTCCTGGTCTCCTGGCAGGATGGGTATGCCTTGGCTAGGACTTAGGAAAAAAAAAAAAAAAACAGTTGGAAAGAATCACCTCATCATCTGGAAGCCTCCACTTCACAAAGCTTCACCTGGTCAGATGTCTCCCGGGAACACGCTCCTCTTACTGCTGCTTCTGTCTCGTGCCCAGTCTGGGCGATGGGGAAGAGGGCAGGGAAGTACAGGGCAGGAGGGCAGAATCAGATTATGTAGGAATCTCAGGTGGGTCAGAATCCTTTCCAGAATTCTGTTTACTTGCCAAAGTCCGCCTTATTTTCTTCAAAGCACCAAACAGCAGCCCCTGCAGGTAGGAATCTAAAGAGGAAACCTGCACATGCAGGGTCATAGCACCCTAGGAAGGAGAGGATGCTGAGGAAGGGAGCACCAAGAAGGGAAGGTGTGCCCTGCTTCTCTCTTCTGGTCACAGGTGTCCCCGCCAAGCAGGAGTTAATCGGGCTAGCCTGCCTGGCACTTTCTGAAATATTATCTTGTTCATGACGAATCCTGTGCCTGTGGGTCAGGGTACTTGGTTTCATGTAGCACATCATAAGAGCTCATTAGAACTTCAGAAAGACAGCCATGAAGAAAAGAAATAGTGGTACAGCCTATGCGGGTGAAGAATAAATTGACAGTCTTCATCATGGGTCTGAGAAGCACAGAGAGATCTCCTCTGCCATCCTTTGTGGCTTAGGATGCTTATTCCTTTCCCCTCAAATCACCCTGAATTTAGTCTCTCATAAGCACCATTGGAACTCCCATGAGAGACCATAAAGTGTGTGCCTGCTGGCTGCATGCATGATGTGAGAGCCAGCCAGCACTCATTAGCTAGCTCAGCTTATTAAATCTTGACAGTTAGCAGAACTCAATCAAACATCCTGGATTATGGGCAGCCCACAGAGCCCTAGAGCAAGTCTCCAGCAGTGATGGATTAGACCGAGTTGCCCCATCACACCAGCCCCCTGTCCGGCGTATGTGAGTGTATGCTCAATAAATATGGGATCTGTGTGTTTTTAGGAATGTCAGAATTTCGTGGATCATGCTTCATATATTAGGTACCCAGCCAACAACGTTTGGGATAGTAGAGTTAAGGCACAAAGTTCAGCGAGTGACTTTATAGGATTGTATAAGCATAAACATAAATGTCAACATCAGCCATTAAATTTTTCTGTAAATAATCTCACATTGAAGTCAGGTGGGGTTGAGCAGGCATCTGATAGTAGCACCAAGGAGGTCAGAAGCTTGTAAATTCAAGGCCAGCTTGGGCCACATAGCAAGACTCCACCTTAATTAAAGAAATGGAACAATCTAAAAGGCGAGAAAGGTTCATCTGAGTTAGTGACTGTGGACATACTTCTTGTTCCAGATGTGAATGCCGCACTGAGGAAGAGCGGCAATGACTAGCCACCCGTGTGTGACGATCATCTTTCCTGATAGGGAGGGGTTTAGTTACTTGTGAGGTAAAGGTGGGGGCTTCTCGGGCTGATGCCTCTAAGATTGTGTGTTTGTTTGCCTGGGTCTTAGAACTGCTGTCTAATTTACCCTATGCATTAAAACACTGTCAAGCTTTCAGTCTCATTGCTGCATGGAACCTGGAGCCCAGGGGGAAGGTCAGTATCTTAGCCCCAGTCAAAGCCAAGATGAGATATGATAAGAGAAAGAACTACGGCCTGAACAAGCAGAAGGTGATGCAGAGAAGCGTCAGCCCGGAGAAGCAGGGAAACCTTGACAGAGAGCTGACGTTTGAGCTTTGCCTCCAAGAATACAGAGGAATTTCTCAATCAGAGACAAGAGAGATGGCATTATAGATGGGAAAAAGCAAGCTGCATGTCCAGCAATCAACAAGACACTCACATTTCTAATTGACTTAGGAGAGAAAAAAGTTATGTCTAGTTCAGAGATGAGCAGATCCATGAGAGCTGTAGATCAGTGAGATTCAGATGCTTCACCTGCAGAACCCAGAGGGATACTTCCAGTGTTTGCCCAAAAGCTCTTTGAGTAACCTCTGCCCCAGTGTCCACTTGCCATCATATTCCCATCCTCAAGGAAGTTCCTTGAAGGACAGCTTGTTGATTTAAAAGAACCCCTAAGGTGAGTGCTGGTCCAGAGCTCCACCCTAGAGATGCCAGTTTCAGGAGCGGTGAGCCTGATAATAGCTGGACCTTCCACCCCTGAAGACCATGAGAGCAGTGAGACCCTGTGGACAGTCTCTGGTTCTCCTGCTATGTATTTACTAAGGGCTTCAGCAAGGTTTTGTGTGTTTTTTTAATGATCTTTAAAAGTAAACTATGCAAAAACTATTTTGCATCTGTGTAATACCACTGTGCACACTTTAAATTCCCATTAAAAAACAAAGCATAAGCTTGACACCGGCCGGTATCTTGAGTCCTGCCATTTGGGAGGCAAAGACAAGATGATGACTTGAGCCTAAAAGATCAAGGGCAGCTTGGAGAGCCAGGGGGACTCAATCTGAAAATAACAAGGGCCACACCAAAAGCCCCACTTTCCCCTGGACCACTGTCTTCTCGTCCCTCCCTTCTTCCACTCTAGTGACCTGTACCTGGACAGCCTTCTGTATCCTTCTTGTATCCACACAGTGAGGTGTTGTATTAGTCAAGACTTCTCATGAAGGCAACAAAATCTCTGCCAGCGACTCCAGGAGGAAGGAGTCCCTCTCGCTCACAGGTCTCAGGTCATCGTGGTGGGGGGAGCGTGGCAGCCAGGAAGCCGGTGGCAAGAATACCTGCTCTAGCTGGCTCACTCAGTTTGCCCCTTTTATTCTGTGCAGGTCCCCAGCCTGCGGGAATGAGCCACTTTCACTCAGACTGTCCTAGAGGTGGGCTTCTCGAAATCACTCAGCCTCCCCTGATCAAAGCTGACCATCAGAATTAACCCTGTAGTCACGTGCACGTGCTCACAGATACCCCGGCACACAGCTGGAGTCAGGGCATCGATGATGATTTTTACTAGAGATTAAAATACATTACATAAGACGTTCTCAAAGTATAGTTTTAAGTTCGTAACTGGAGGGAAGTGTAATTGCTATAAATGTACAAAAGATACATGTGAATATTTATTTCATACTTCAGTTTTGTGAAATTTGAATGTGTTTTGCTCTTATATTATTTTTATGTGTAATTCTTCCTGTTGTGGTAAATTTTAGTAAGAGTCATCAGTACCATAAAATGTTAAATTTAACATTTCAGATGTTGTTTTTCTAAGTATGTAGCTTTTATGCCTCTAAAATTATTAAAGTTTAAAATGCAGTAAGACTTTTGACAGATCCTATTATATTCTTTAAAATGTTTTTTTCCTTAAAAAAAAAAAAAAGAGGGTGGAGGATGGATGTCAGTGTGGAGCCCTAGCCTAATATTCACAGAACCACAACACTGCAAGAAGCACAGAGCAGACAGTATGATACTGGCCTTTGTCCAGCTGGCAAAGCTCGAGGGCGTCCTTTTTAATAACTACGTAATATTCTACGGTGTAGGTGTTAGTGTGTGCTGCCATTGTCCCATAGGTGGAGATCCCTCAGTCCCGGTTGTTTCAGCCATTGTCAACGTAGAGATCATACGCATCTATGTCCGTGTCCTTACATAGAGTGTGATCGTTTCTATGCTGTAAATTCGTAGGAGTAGGATGGCAGGATTGGAAAAGTGAATGTGAATTTAAAGTTAACAGATGCGGTTACGAATGGATTTGCCTAAGTAATAAAAATACCTTTGATTTTAGAGGATTTGAAAAGCGTTGTTTGTTTGATGCTAACAGGATCTCTGAGGTAGGTAGAGCAGCTATTGCTATTCCCATTTTACTGGTGAGAAAATGGAAGCATAGGCTGCTTCGAGGGTCTGACAGATAGATACCTGGCTGGGCAGTGCTTGGCTCATCCTGAGGCAAGTTTGTCCTCAGGGAGCCACCCCGAGGTCTTTCTCTGCCAACTTGTTTGCTTTGTTAGAGCCGCTATAGGAAAATCTGTGGAATCCATTAAGGAAGTGGCCTTGGTCATTGGTCTGTCCCCAGGAGGGGGCAGTAGTTGAGATATATTTATTGTCTTAAATGCGTGCACACGTGCGTGCACACACACACGCATGCGCACACACACCCCTGCATCTTCTAAGTGGCAGACCTGTGTTCCTTTTGTTTGTAGTACCTCAGATGTATTTCAGGTTGGTTTGTTTAATATTAAAATAATGACTAGGATTTGCTACATGCATTTCATTGGTAAATTTCTATGAGAGAAAAAGAAAGAGAGGGAGGGAGGGAGAGACTGATAAGAGTGAGCTCCAGGAGTTGGGCAAGAGTACACATTAGCTCCCTCAAAGAACTTCACATGTCCCAAATTCAGTTGACTCTTCTCCTGTGTGTTTGAGGTGGAGCCATTCATGTAGCCCCGGGGTTTCCTCATCTGGAAAGCAGGGGTAACACGTCTACCTCTTGAGGCTGCTTTAAGGAGTTATAATTTAAATTGATTAGCCTGGCAGGTATCTCCCAGCAAGGTTTGTTTTTTAGAAAGAATATGCCAGAGCCCGTGGCTACAAGAGCACATACTTTATGGGTATGTATGTACTTTAAAAAAAAAATGTTTTCATCTGTGCCATTGCCAGATTGCCACTGGAATGCTCTGCATTTTGTACCCAAAGAAAATATCAATGGAGTGAGGCTGTACAGATGCTCGTGGCAATTCTAGGCAGTTTTTGAGTGACAAGTATTTAAACCACAGTGAATACTTTGGCTTCTGCAAGGGTTTGCTTGAGAGGAACAGTGAAAAGAATTTTAGTTTCTCTTCCTCCAAGTGAGTGTTGTTTGCTTAGCTGTCTGTTTGGGAGGTGGGACGAAGCGGCCACTTGAAACCAATGGTAGAAGGGGTGACAAGTATCATCAGGGTTTACTCACAGCCGCTACTACCCATCCTGATAAATGGGGTTCAGAAACATCTATGAACCAGCACATTTTCCCTTCAAAATGTTAAGAATCGTTGTGGAGCAGGAACAGCTGTAGAATTCAGCTGTCTGTTTGTAACCTGATGCTGAGTGCAGGGTAATGTTTGGATGCAGTTGTGTTAATATCCACAGTGCCAGTTTAGATAATAGTGAGGGGCCAGGTGAGTGGTTCAAGCCAGATGGCGCGTCACTCTTCTGGAGTTTTGTAACAAGGCCACAGCTAGCTTTGAGTTTCCCCAGGAGGAAGGGGGAGGGGGTTTGGGTTTGGTGTCACACCCTGCGTATTATGTAAACACAGGTTGTGCATCTTCCCTTCTGTGAGGAGTGGTGACAGCAAGTTCGACTTTGATTGACGTCATCTTGGTGCACTACCATTCTGGCATACAAACGTGGTAAAGAGGAGCATCCAGGGACCTGTGGAGAACAAAAATGGGATTTCCTGACGCCCCCACACCCACACCCAAGGCCTTTGGCCATCCTTCAGATTTTCGGGAAAGGAAGAGATGTCTCAAGGCAAAAATTTATGGTTCACAAGACTTTACAGGGTCAAGGAGGTGAGGGCATGGCCTAGAATGATAAATATGCACCCTCCATAGTGCTGAAAGTAGGGCGCACAGGACCTGGGTCAGTTGAGAATTGCCTCCTCTGTACTCTGTACAACACCACAACCTTTATTGGGTGGCTGAGCCTCGGATGATCTTATTCCCATTTTGTTACACAGGTCACCAGGGGCATCAGGAGCTACTCCAAGGTATAGTCCATCAGGAGCCCCAAGCCCTAATGAGAATTTCATCACTTCCTAGCTAAGCATCTTTGAATCTTACTTCCTTTTTTAAAAAAGGGAATAATGGCTTCTTCCCTGAGTTGTGGGGACTCAGTATGGTGGTGTGGACAGCTCAGGACAGGTATGCAATAGGTGCTCATTAATGACAGCTGTGCTACATAGTGCAGACAAGAAAGACACTCTCTCTGCACTCAGGTGGTTTGCAGTACAATTGAGAAGACAACATAGTGTGTGTAAAACGTAAGGACAGCAGTGAGTATATAAGGATTGCAGGCTAGTTTGAGAAGCCTTGAGGTTCACGGATTTATGAAGGTAAATAATTTTTAAGTAGTCAAAGATTTTTCAAGGAGAGAAGAAGTATAAAATATGCAATCACATAGACCCATTACATATATCCGTGCTAAAATGTTAGCACACTAATGTAGAGCTTCAGTCTGCTCGGAACGCTGTGGCCAGGTAGAAAGGATTGTATAAGGACAGTATCTACATGGGTGGAGGCCATGTGTGTAGCCATGGGTCAGAACTGAAGGTGCTCATGCTGGAAGTCATGTGGTCACGTTTATGTTCCATGGAAATGACGTTTTGGACAGGGAGAAGAAGAGGTTCCAGGAAGGATGAGGGTTGTTAGAGATGAGAAGGACATTGGCTCAGGAGGTAATGAGTAGCACTTTTAAATGATCAAAATAGGCCACCGTCTGCATGCGTTTAATACATATATGACATATCATTTCTTTTTTTTGTTTGTTTGTTTGTTTGTTTGTTTTTGTTTTTCGAGACAGGGTTTCTCTGTGTAGCTTTGCGCCTTTCCTGGAACTCACTTGGTAGCCCAGGCTGGCCTCGAACTCACAGAGATCCACCTGCCTCTGCCTCCTGAGTGCTGGGATTAAAGGCGTGCACCACCACTGCCCGGCGGCATATCATTTCTTAAGTAAAAAATATTCTAGTTTGTGTGGTTGGTCTATGGGTTTTTTCCAATTGTTCTGAATCTCAAAAAAAGAAAAAAAAAATTCTGTCAGTATAATGGCACAACTCAAACCCATGCTCAGGGTCAACTGTGTTCTCACGCCCATTTTATGGAGAATTTGTGGCTAAATAGAGGCCCTTTGAGGACAGGGCCACTGACAAGCCCCTGTCCCAAAAGTCTGTATTCATACTCTTTATGTACAAATTTTTAATCTTTGGACTCTCTCTCAGGAACCAGACCCCCCACACACCCCAACCCGTGCGTGTGTGCGTTCGTGCGTGTGTGTTGTAACCAACACTTGCCTGGAACTCACTCTAGACCTCAGGCTCCAGCTCACTGCATCCCCCACCCCCAGCATCCTAACTCCTGGGTCCATGCGTAAGCTCCTCTGTTCTGCTTAGGAACCAAACTCCTAGGGAGGGTTTTGGCCCCTCCTACCTACCATTTTCACTGTATTGGCTTTTCAGTGTATCTGATACAAGAGGAAAGGGCTTCCCTCTTTCCAGCGTTGGTCAGCCATTTGTTTAGTTCAAAGCTAAACAAAATTCTTTTTCAAAAGAAGAGATTCATTTTCTTCCAGTTAAATGTTTTTTTAACATAAGAATTCAAGTCTTTTAATCATTTGTTATGTATAAGTATTTTCTGTACTATTTAACTGTTCATTTTGGCTTTCTTTCATGAGCAGACAGTTAAAAATGCACAATGATTTTTGCTATCTGCTCTTACATCCTACTGACAGCTTCTTTTTAGTGTATTCGGGAAATCACTGTATGAATGAGGACTTTCAGCTCTCCTAGAATAAGGAGTAAGAAAAATCAAGTGTTGATTTAAAGATTGAGATACAGTAATCGAGCTCCCTCGGTGCCCTGTTCCAGTGTGAAACCGTGTTGTAGCGCTGTGATGTGCTTGTAGGTTTACAAAGAGCGGGAAGTAAGTGAAGGCTGCTCACAGCTCCCTGGCCTGTCTTTGAAACATCATTAGTGTT
Organism: Peromyscus nudipes; assembly: GCA_902168325.1. Classification (NCBI taxonomy): domain Eukaryota; kingdom Metazoa; phylum Chordata; class Mammalia; order Rodentia; family Cricetidae; genus Peromyscus; species Peromyscus nudipes. Next base: position 10,303 of record CABHPH010081170.1, on the reverse strand, counting down.
GTGAAGCCTGAGGTGCCTTCCTCCTCCTACTGAAATCCTCCACTACAACTTCTCTGAACTTGTGATACTCCTTGTCTGGGTCCTTTGGGACTTTACACACACACACACACACACACACACACACACACACACACACACACA